>CAUYPK010143138.1:0-16155 GCA_963574355.1 Loris lydekkerianus
CCAAACCATTGGTGTTTGTATCCCCATGATGGGTAAGACTGAAACTGCAAGAGCAGGCAACCTAAGACACGGGCTATGTTTTTCCGCCATACAAAAAACAAAAGAGGGAATTGTTGGGCCCTGCCATGTGCCTGAGGCCTAGCGCAACTTCCCGAGCCTGACTAGAAGTAGATCCATCGAGCTACTTCCGCGCAGCAACCACTCAGCAAGGCCCGGCCTGAAACTGCCTCTACCTAGATACAGCCAATGTGGTACCATGCCACTGGCCCGACCCTGTCACGCACCTCTTCCCCCGCCTTCTTTTCCCGCCCCTTCTCCACAATAAAAAAAATAATAATAATTAAAAAAAAAAAAAAAAAGAATACTAATGTTATTTCAGTTTCCGTACTAGGTCCTGGCTGGCACAGAGAATAACTAAGGTATAAAGAATTTTATTCTAAATAAGATACACAAAAATTTCTTATGAATAAGGTTTATAAAGTGTTCTAGGGAATAGAAATAGAAGCAGCATCTATTGTATGGTAGGTTGCACTTCTATATAAATAAATAAGGTCTACTTTTTAAAAATGTTATTTAACACCAGTAAGCTTTGATGAACAGTAAACACAATGGCTAAATTTCTCACAAGGAAGAAGCTGAAAAGCAGGGTCATGAATTTGCAGCCTAAGATGTCTGAAGCTGTGTTGAGTAATGGTTTGAATCAAAATCAGTCTCCAGGGATACACACACAGGTGCACAGAAAACCACGTAGGTGGGGTCTTTCCTTTAGTCATTGTTTACAAAAGGTCAAGAAGTTTCAATTGGGCAAATTGCTTATTCTTTGTCCTCAAAATATGTTTTTTTTTTTTAATGTAGGTAAGGATTTGTGGATCAATAATCATTTGGATTTAGGCATGCAATTTCATTCTCTTTGCTTGAGTTCCTCTGAGTTATGTACAAGGCTTCCTGTTCTGAAGCCACTATGTGTTGTTTTTCTGCTCTAATTTCATTGCATACTGATGGCAAATGAAATTATGAAAGGCCTTAGTCTTTAATTCCATCAAGATGTTGATGTCAGAGAAAGGTAGAGTTACAAATTAGATGGTACTGAGAAATTCAAACCTGGCTCTACAGGAAGAACTCTTATAATCTCTTTTTTTTCTTTTTTGGTTTGGGTACAAGTTAAGGATACAAGGAAGGTAGCCCTATAAATGAAACGCATCTGCTGATAGTTCTTATGAAGGCTTTTAACTAAAACATTTTGATTAATGAGACTAAACATATAAATGATTATTATTATTATTATTATTTTTTTTTTTTTTTTTGAGACAGAGTGTCACTATGTTGCCCTCGGTAGAGTGCTGTTGTGGCACAGCTCACAGTAAAGTTGGGCTTAAGCGATTCTCTTGCCTCAGTTTCCCAAGAAGCTGGGACTACAGGCGCCTACCACAACGCCCGGCTATTTGTTGTTGTTATTGTTATAGTTGTCATTGTTGTTTGGCAGGCCCAGGCTGAGTTTGCACCCGCCAGCCCTGGTGCATGTGGCTGAGTGCCCTAGTCACTGAGCTACAGGCGCCAAGCCCCATGTAAATGAATTTTAACAAACAATAAACTGGTTTTCCACACTGATAATCATTTATACCAGGTATTATCCTCCTCCAAATAGTAGTGGCTGTATAAACTCAAGCAAGAACTTCTAGGTCAGCAAGAAAGAAAAGCAAGGAACTTAGAGTTCAATTCAATCCAAATTATATATATTGAGTCCCTATAACGTGTAAAATCCTGTGCCATCAAGAAGCTTAAGATCTGACAAGTCGACAGATAGCTCATCCAAAAGAGTTCCACGTATTGATGCTTTAAAAAACAAATTAAGAAAATGTATTTAAAAAATCCTCAGCTATTGCATTTTTAAAATTCCAGAATATTAGGGGATATACACGTTTTGTTTACATACTTTGTTGCTGTATAGATTGAGTCAAAGTTTTAAGTGTGCCCTTCACCCAGATAGTGTGGACTGTATCCAACATGGATTAATAAAATGTGGTATATGCTCATGTAGAGATAAATTATTTCCCCTCTATCTTCCTTATTCCTTACTTTCCCCCAACAGCTACCCTCCGATTTTTACCATTTTTTTTACTATAGCCAGGGGTAAAGTAAAGCAGGAGTTTAAGTGATTCTGAAAAATAAAGTTAAAGATATTTGGATAATTACCCCATACCAGTTGTGTTTCCGTAGTCGATGCCCTTTGTTAACAGTGAACTGGCAAATCAATGAAGACACAAAGCTTCGTGGGAAACCATACAGATTGAATACTCTTGATGATGGCCTGTGATGGGCTTTTCACATCACCAGTTTTTTCTTATTAGAGGACATTTATTTATTTAATAAACACTTCCTTAGGATACATATTGCAGACACATCAACCTACCCAAGGCTAGACTATTTGCCCCCATCTGAGGAGTCAAAATCCTATGAGAGGTCTTTCATTGGTTAATATCTTTCTTCCTCAAAACACAGATGTGCAAAAGCTTCAGTGAAAGTTGTTTCTCTCCTGTGGACACCCTGCACTACCCTCTCACATTGTTGTAAAGCTATTCATTTCATTTAACAATTTTAAATATATGGTTGCAGTTGTGTAGCTGGCTGGGCCGTGTTTGAACCCGCCACCCTCGGTGTATGTGGCTGGCGCCATAACCACTGTGCTATGGGTGCTGAGCCACAAGTCACCAGTTTAAATCATGAGAAAAAAAATGCCTGATCTTTGGGAATCTATAAATTCATTTATTAAAAAAAGTCAAAACACAAATCATAAACATTTGCAAGCCCATGACATCTGTTGCAGTTGATTTTAACATTTTAAAAAGGTCTACCATGTTTCTAAAGAACTCCTCTGCTATTTGAACCTTTTCTTATGATGCCTCTCCATTCTCAAGGTTCCCCCTGACAGTTAAAATTTAGTCTGCTTTTCAAGGCCATTTCAAATAGTTTTTTCTTCCAGGAAACTCTTTAGTTATTAAACCAAGATAATTTCTTCTTCTTCTCTGTAACACTTTCTAACCTTTGAGTTTTAAAGTTTCAGAATGTCAAGGAGTACCATGAGTGAAAAATCCACCTTCCTCTAAAAAATTTGTTTATGTTTTTACTAACATATCAGGAAGATATCATATTGCTTTATTGTCATTAATTAAAAAGATGGGAAGGTTAACTCAGATTATACTTCCCCAAAGATAAATAGAGTTTATCTTTTAAATTACCCTGAGTATAAGGTCAAAACTAATTTTTTAAGAGGAAAATCATGAAAGGAAAGTTAAAAACATTGGAGATTTATGACTTGGTGCCTGTAACTCAGTGGGTAGGACGCTGGCCACACACAGCCAGGCTTGGTGGGTTTGAGGCAGGCCCAGGCCTGCTAAACAACAACGACAACTGCAGCAACAATAAAAAATAGCTGGACATTGTGATGGGTGCCTATAGTCCCAGCTACTCGAGAGGCTAAGGCAAGAGAATCACTTAAGCCCAAGAGCTTGAGGTTGCTGTGAGCTGTGATGCCATGGCATTCTACCGAGGGTGACATAGTGAGACTCTGTTTCAAAAAAAAAAAAAAAAAACAAATATCAGAGATTTACACACAAAAATTACACCCTGCCTCCACACTAAGTTTGGAAGACTGGTCTCAAGAATCTTTCCCTCCTTAGAACATGGAGCATTTTGATGGGGCCACAAAGTAGGAATCATTACCGCCATCCTTGTCCACAAGATCTCCTCTTCTGAAGCATAGCAGCTGCAGGGCACCCCAGTGGAAATTGCTTTCCAAGTCTTCTTAGAGCGCCTCAACCAGGCAGCCACTGAAAGCAGTAAGGGGAGGGAGATCTTCGCTTCTCTTCCCTTCCCTTGCTGGCTCCAGCTTGCAATTATGTGGTGCTGGAGTTTCCCCACATGTCCTCCTTCAAGTACAAGAAGACGCCTTGGTAAAATGGGGCAGTTTCATCTCTGCTCCATGAGACCCCAGAGTAACTGGCCTCAGCTCCCACTGCAAGCCCAAGTGCTTAAGAGAGGCTCTTTATGTCTCAGGTTTACTTTCTTAATAATTTTGTGTTTTAATATTCAAGATAAAAGAAATCTAAAGGAAATAAAATGCAAAATAGAAAATTCTGGGTGTTGAGTTATACTACGGAGAGAGAAATGCCTTTTAAGCCCCAAAGCATAGGGTGCCCTGACCCCAGCACTACACGGAGACCTGCCTTCTCCTGATATTCCTCTTCCTTACCCTAGGGTCACAGGGATGTCAGCCATTGGTTTTTTACCTCCCAGGAAGTCTGTAGGCCCCTTGTAGTGCTTCTCTCCTAAGTGTTCCCAGACTAGGGTCACACTTGCCCTCTTCAGAACTGGCTTCTGGGTTATGGTCTCAGAGACTATGGAGTGAGGAGACATTAGCACTCTTGTATTCACTGCAGCGCTATTCATACCAGCCAAGATGTGGAAACACATCTACTAAATGCCTGCCGACAGGTGAACACATAGTGAAAATGTGGTGTACACATACAATGGAATACTATCTCAGCCTCAAAAAAGAAACAAATTTTGAAATATGTCACGGCATGGACAAACCTTGAGGACATTATGCTAAGTGAAAGAAACCAATCTTAGAAAGACAAATACTGCATGATCCCGCTTACGTGAGAGTGCTAAGCAGTCACTTTTGTGATCAATTCCAATGCTTTCCCTTCTAGACCAATTAGGATCAGCAAGGAACTTATCAAACTTATCGCCCCTCATCCATTTACCAGAGGAACTTGCCAGTATCCTGACCAAACTGGAGCAGAATATTTACTGAAGAATCTTGCCCATTGAGTACCCTTGCTTCTTAATCCAGGACTTGGGCACTCCAGAGTACCAGAGGTTTCTACCCTGACTCAAAGTGTCCATCTCAGCATCAGTTTTTACTTACAGAACAAACAGCACAATGCCCTTGAAGATCTTGTAATAAGATTTAATCAGGTGTTTTTTAAAACCAGATATCTCAATTTTGACAACATGATCCCTAGCCACATCTGTCTCAACGAGGCCATCCTGTCTTCCACTATCAGGGCCTCTTTGCCTCTTCAGCAGAAACTTAAAAAAAAAAAAAAAAAAAAAAAAGGAAAAACAAACCTACATATCAGGGTCAGGCAACTAGGGAGAAACCTTGGCCTGAGGGGCAATGAGTCACCCCACTCCAGCTCCTTGCGTCCCATCAAGATCCTCAATCATAGAAAGTCAATCTCAGATCTACTTGTATGTTATTTTCTTTTCTCCAAGAAGGATTTATAACAAGAAAGAGTGGAACTAACTAATGGAGAACAGAAGAAACTTATTGGTGAGGGGGGTGGTCCAGGGATTAAATAAATACTTAGTAAAATGTTTTTCATGAAAAAAAATCTATGTGGGGAGCAAAAATGTGTTGGATTTAGGCAGCCAGCATCGATTTCCTCTCTCTAAAAGTACTCATCTCTTCTCGGAGGAGATACTTCTTCATTGAATACAATCTGGTGCACTGTGAAAACAAAGACTCTGTCCTCCCCCGGTCAAGTAGCGGGCATGTAACTCTATCCAAATCAGTGTAAATCTTGGGCAGAGGAATAAAAACAAACAACAATGGAAATTTTATTCCCTTTTAGAGTGGAAGATGAAAGGGAGAGATGTTCTGACTGCCCTAACTGCTGATTACTGTTTTCCAGCTTGGAAGACAGGTTGGGTTCTGGCCCATTTCAAAACACAGTTCCTATTAGCTCCTGACAATTTTCCACATAAACTCTGTTTTACTTCAGCAAAATGAGATTATTTCTGTTGCTTAAAACCAAAGAAGTTTCATTATATAATGATATAACTCAGAAAAATAAGCCATAGAATGAATATTGATATCTCAAGTATATTAGATCTTTATTACCTGCTCTATAGTGTGCCTGGTAGCGAAATAAGATTAAAGACAAAGTATATCAACATTAAGTATATAAGGGAATGAAAATCTGTATATTTTTGTTCATTTCACAGAAAACAAAACACAGCAATTGAAAATGTTTTGGACACTTCAAAGAGAGCTGACAAGCAGTGCCTTGGAATGGTTCTAAACCTCAGGCATCAACAAACTAAATGATGAAAACATGAACTCCTCCTTTTCCCTTTTAGATAAGATTGCTTGCAATAATAAACACCAGTGTAGTCATGGATATAGTCAACCATACACTCTCTGAATGGAAACCCAGAACATTTTGTTCCCATACAAAATTTACACTATTGGAGAATCTGCAGTACTGTGAAAAGATTTCTTTTATAATGTTTGGAGGTGAAAAAAATATAAACTGCCACTTTTGGAACATATTCACTTGTCGATGTACTTTATCATGTGGAAGTTTGAATGCTAGTGTGCTTTTCTATATATGGTCCAAGTGCTTTATGACTGAAGTTTCTTCCAGAAAGGTAAAAGCTGAAATAGGCAAAAACAAAAAACAAACAAAAAAACCCAAGAAACAAACCATGTTGAAAATATGGTAGCATCACAACATAAGCCCCTAAAATGAAAATCAACTATAGTAAATGTCATCCTTAAACATTCCTGGGGGGGGGGGTGGTGGTGCCTGTGGCTCAAAGGAGTAGGGCACTGGCCCCATATGCCGGAAGTGGTGGGTTCAAACCCAGCCCCAGCCAAAAAACACCAAAAAAAAAAAAAAAAAAAAAAAAAAAAAAAATCCCAAGGGAAGACACCCCATTGGAGGCCACCAAGGTGTTCCCTGTCACTATAATGAACCAACCCAACATTAGTTTGTCTGTCAATATGGAATACATTACTCTTTCTTAGATGTGCACAATATTAAACAACTGGCTTATGTTTAGCACAAAAAAAGCTTTACCAAAAGCACATTAAGGTAAGATGCTCCCAACTGTCAGAACCACTCAGAACAGAGACTGTTAGAAGATTCACCTATACCATTTCATGCTAACTCCAAGGTTTAAGATAGCTGGAATTTTCTACACATTGAAATTGCTTTTGTCTCTCTGTGTTATTTTTGGTAAGCTGTTATTTTCTCAAAAGTTGAATATGTGGTTGATATAACCCCACTGTAAACTAGTGAATGATCCTTTGGGCAGATCTCAACGCAACCAAAACCTGTTTCAGTTGTGCTTTCCTTTGGTTTATATCTCTATCTTGCTGTTGACTTCATGGGCTGGAGAGAGTTAGGGGTTGACCACTATCTAAAGTTAGTTGATTAAACAGTAATAACTGCTGGCTTTATGCAAGGCTCTTAATAAGTTTTATCAAATGTAATCTGAAACTAATCCTGAATGGTGCATATTGTTATTTCCATTTTACAGACTTATAAAAAAAAGGAAGGTTATGTAACCTGTTTGATGGCACACAGCCGGTAAGAGACAGAGGGCACTCCAAACGTTATGTTCTTTTTCCTTTACTGCATTACCTATGTAAAAATAATCACCAATAATTTCATTTTAGAGCTAGAAGTTTATTTAGAGTCAGTAAATGGTAATGGATAAAATAATAGGCTTTAGACCCAGACAACTTGAACTTCATTCCCACTTTAGACTCTTACTCAAGCATGACCTTGGTAAAGCAAGGTAATCTTACTTCTCTGTGACTCAGTTTCCTCATTTGCAAAATGAGGATGACAGTGGAATTTAATCCTTACTGTAAGGATTAAATGTTTAAAGCACAGAAAGATTTTTAGTATCTTTTTTGAATTTTGGGTTAGGATGAGGGTATATGCAATTAGGTTATATTATTTATGTTTGTAAAGTCAAGTCCAAACTCTGAGCTGTAGTTGTGTCCTTTACCTGGGAAGAGTGCTGTGTACCCTTGCATTGTACTTTATACAAGGAAACTTACCAAGCCCCCCCTTCTTGAATTTAATTGTATTTTTCTTTTTTTAAATTTTAGATGAATATGAGGGTACAAATGATTAGCTCACATTGTTTGCATTTGTTAGGTATAGTTCCATGGAATGCTATCCAGTCATAAAAAGATGAAGACTTTATACCTTTTGTGTTAACCTGGATAGAGTTAATTGTGTTTTTCTCTCCTATGGACAGAAAGCTTTTGGAAAAGTGTTTGATACACAAGTGTTTCATAAACATTAGCTATTAAAATTTCATCAGGTGATTGCTTATGAAATGAGTCCCATTGGCAGTTTTTGATTTTGATTAAGTCAAAAATGCTGGGGTGCTGGTTTTCACACTGCAGGGTTTTGCTTTCTTTCTTTCTCTCTCTCTCTCTCTTTTAAGAGTTTCTAAATCTTATTTTATTTTATTTTATATTTTTTGAGACACAGTCTCACTTGGTCACTCTTGGTAGAATCCCGTGGCATCTTAGCTCATGGCAACCTCAAACTCCTGGGTTTAAGTGATCCACTTGCCTCAGCCTCCCAAGTAGCTGGGAGTACAGGCACCCACCACAACACCACTATTTTTTAGACATGGGGTCTTGCTCTGACTCAGGCTGGTCTTGAACCTGTGAGTTCAGGCAATCCACCAGCCTCAGCCTCCCAAGTGCTAGGATTACAGGTGATTATTATTAATTTTTTTTTAAATTTAAGGTTAATAAGAGAATACATACAGTTAGGTTACATTGTTTGCATATGTAGGTAAAGTCTGAGTTGTAGTTGTGCATGACCCTCACCCAAGAAGTGTCCCATTATGCATACATTGTACCCATTATTTGAGAACTTATCAAACTCCTTCTCACCCTCTTTCTTGAATTTAATTGTGTTTTTCTCTTATGTGAGAATATGGTTGTTAATCTACTAGTTTCAACTTAGTATTGAGTATATGGATGCTTGATTTTGCATTCTTGGGGGGATGAATGGCCGAAAAAAAAAAAAATCATTATCTCTAATCATCAGAGAAATACAAATCAAAACCATGCTGAGATATCTTCTAACCCCAGTGAGAACAGCCCACATCACAGTCTCAAAGCTGTAGATGCTGTGTGGGTGCAGAGAAAGGTAACACTTATACACTGTTGGTGGGATTACGAATGTTAGTACAAACATTTTGGAAAGAAGTATGAAGACTCCTCAAAGAACTAAACGTAGACATTCCATTTGATCCAACAATCCCATTACTAGGTATCCACCCAGAATAAAAAAAGTCATTTTACCATAAGGGCATTTGCACTTGAATGCTTATAGCAGCTCAATTCACAATTGAAAATATGTGGAAACAACCCAAGACCCATCAACCCATGAGTGGATTAACAAACTGCGGTATATGTATATCATGGAATACTATTGTATCTTTTGTATTTACCTGGAAGGATTTGGAGAACTTTCTTCTAGGTGTTGCTTTCTTGAGACCTCTTCTTGATTCAGTTAGCATTAGGTTATGTGGCTCCTACAGATGCTCAATATCAATTTAGGCAGATCAGCATAAAAAGCAATGTAAGATATTTCACTGTCCATAAGGAATTTCTACCTATTGTTGAGTGTCTAACAACTTGCTCCAAAACTTAAGAGGTTTCATTCAACAATAGGTATGTGTTATTTGTCATAGTTTCTGTGTTCTAGGAATTGGGAAAAGCTCAGTTGGGTGGTTTTGTCTCAGGGTCTATTATACAGTTGCAGTTATTTGGTGGCTGAAGTAGGAACAAGGGGTGGGGTCTAAATAGCAGGAGGCATTTTTACCCTGCATGTAGTCTCAGGCCATCTTCATGTGGTCTCTCCATATGGCATCTCCAGCTTGATAGCCTCACAGTAGCCAAACTTCTTACTTTGTGTGCGGGGCTTCACAAGTGAGTATCCCAGGAAAAACATACAGAAGCCTTTACCCACACATCAGGATCAGTTCCACTGCATTTTCTTTGTCAAGGCAGTAACAAAAACCTCCTCAGTTTCAACTGGATGGGACATAGACTCCATCTCTAGATAAGAAGAAAGCCAAAGAATTTGCATTGGTGTTTTAAATCACCACCATTCCAAAGAGCTGGTTGTGTATACAAGGTATCTAAAACTCACAGAGCTAGCATGTAAAATTAGAAAGATAATTTATAATGAGAAATAAAACTGTTGAGTAGATCACACACTAAAGCCACCCATTTTCACCCAATAGATATGCTATGTTATATACCGAAATATCAGAATGCCAATTGCTGAGTATGGAATTAGGCAATAAGAGTAAAAATGTATAATATCACTAGGCATCATCTCCTCACTTCTGGGACAGTCATGTCGACATGACTGGGCTTTTTTTCCCTAGACAATGCTGCATTGATGGTGCCTACATTAGCTTTTTTTCTTCCTTTGCTTAAAATTTCTTTTGCCAGTCACATGTACTCTAAATAGAACATTTAAAAAATGTGTTAATACAACACCATGTTTTGCTATCCTGGGGGAAAAATATCTCTTTAACATGCCTTTCTAAATTTTTGTGCTTAGGGGACAATTTATCAATGTAACCGATATGAATTTGAATCTAAAATCTAGTTGTTCAAAAAACATTCAGTTACTTATTTAAAGCAAGTCCAAACTGAACCCTAAGTGCTAAACTCACAGTACAAGGGAGGTATTCAACCCTACTCCTTCTTCAGACCTTTCCTTTCCCAGTGTTCACCCCAAATCTTGGATCTAATGGTGACCTTTGAGCTGCTCGTGCAAAGTCTTCATGCCACTGTCTGTAGCTTGTTTGCTGTGGTTGAAGCACAGTGATCTTTGGCAAGGTTGGAAATCATGTAGCTCAAGTCCAGCCTCCCCTGAGTTCTTGTCAAATTTCTGGAAAGTTGCTGCCAGAAGGTGTGCTGATCCTCATTGTCTGCAGGATGTACCGTGCAATGTTTCCTTCATAGTCTCAGTCCTATAAGATCTATCTGTTTTTCCGTTCTGCTGTGGGTCATTCAGCTCTTTAATACATTGAAAATATAGATATAATATAATGAAAGCCAATGGCTTCAGGTAGGCTCAGGAAAATCTCTGAGACCATAAATTAAAGAAAAAGTTTTCTTTTTTTAATTTTTTAAATTTAATTTAATTTAATTTTTTTGTTGTAGTTGCATTTTGGCCGGGGCCGGGTCCGAACCCACCACTCTCGGTATATGGGACTGGCACCCTACTCACTGAGCCATAGGTGCCACCCAAGAAAAAGTTTTCTTAATTAAGCTCTGCTTATCAACTACCTTCCTGATTACGTGAATCCCCGCATTCCCTCTGTTAAGTACCGGGACTGATTCCCAGCAGAGAATGAACAGTGCCTGTGGAGAAGGCATGTCTAGAAGGCCCTGCCTTTCTCACTTCAGTTTAGTTGAGTCATATGCTTACCAAGAATCTACTGAGTGAAATAGAAAATCTACCTGGTCAACAATTAAGTTCATGAACTCATCCTAGAATGAGTGCTATACGTACTTCATTGGTAAATATCACTACAATCATCTTCAAAGCACTCCCCTTGGGAAGCTATGCACTAATGCCAGTGCCTCCTATGCTCATCAAAGCAGTTTGTCTAGGATGAGCTAGCGAACTTAGCGGTCAGATCTCATATGATGATAGCTTTGATGGCCATTCCAGAAAAAGAATTCCAAAATTGTTTTAAAGGGTGGACTAGGCGCTGGCATTTGTGTATAGCTTCTCAAGGGGAATACTTCGAAGGTGACCGTAGTGATATTCAGCAAGGAGGTATGTAGCACTTTATCTAGGATGAATTTGCAAACTTAATTGTCTGACCTCATATTTAAAACTTTTTTTGTTATTGCAATTTTATACTTTAAATATTATACATATGAAATAAGTATGACTATAAAGTGTCCTTTCTATTAAAATTAAATATTTTTGAATGCCCAAGGTGAGTCGCTCAAATATAAATTGCTGTTGAATTAAATGTGAGCAAGAGAATTATGAATGTTGGTAAAAGTTATAAAAATGTAAAGGGATTGTGCACTCGAATTGCTCTCCAAATACCTGCGATTTCTCACATTTTTATAGAGACAAGCATGATGGATGTATGTTTTTGCAAGAAAATTGGGAGGGAAATTCAATCAGTAGACGTGGACAAGAAACTTTTTCCTAGCTAGAGACTCAGAATCTAATCAAGAAATGTTTTGTACCCTAGTGGGATTTCACAATTGCTACTGGATCAACAACCGCTGGGTGTTTTTCATTCTTCTCTGTTCTGAATGAAAGTTTTTATGGCGTTTATTCTGCCTCTGATTTATTATTGCATAACCAAAGTATATCTGAATCTTACAGAGAAGAGTGCAGATCACCCAGAGATCCTAAATATTCAGCTGGATGCAATGACTAGAATGAACTTTTAGCTACCTTGTTTGAGGGGTGAGGAGCGAATGTGTCACATATGTGGGAAGAAGGGCAAAATGAATATTTAGTCGCCAGCAGCACAAACTCTGAAAGAGGCTGGCTATCGGTACACAAGTTGGGGTATTCTTTTTTCCTGGTCATACAACTAGACTATCGAGTTGTATAACTTCCTTCCTTGTACTCAGGTGTAATTGGTTCTAGACAATGAGATGTGAGCAGAGGTGATATGTGCCATTTTCGAGGTGAAACATACAGACTGTGTACTTGATATCCTTCATGATTTTCCTTCCTCTGCTGGCTTGATGCAGATGAGCACAGTCATCTTGGAAGCCACTTGTGGAAGGCAGGAATTATACTCGGTTAGTTTCAAATTAGCCCCTGTATGTGGTAGGTAGGAAGCTTATTCAAAAAGCTCAGATATGCAGGAAATATTCGTGTTTAATCTTATTTAAATAAAATTAAACCTGAATCCAAATCCAAGCTCACCTAATGGCAAATGCAATTCCAGCTTTTATTAAGGTTTGTACCCAGTCTCTTCAGGTCAGGCAGTTTCACTGGTTTCTAGTTATGTTTGTGACTCACTTGGGGAGTCTGGAAGCCCCTGAACATGGTATCCAAACTCCCAGAGTGCATCATAAACCATCCTGCTGAGGGTTGCCATCTTTCTGGAAGGCTGCCTCTGAATTATGTATAGATCTTTACTCTCATCAGGACCTTCAGTTTCTGATTCCTTTCTAACCTCAGCCCCAAACTTCAATCTTTTTCTTTTCTTTTCCTTCTCTTCAAAAGCCACCTCTGTCTCTCTCCCTATGTGAACATGCAAAATGATCACTTAATGCAGTGGTTCTCAACCTTCCTAATGCCGCAAACATTTAATACAGTCCAAAGAAGTTGTGATCTACAGGTTGAGAACCGCTGACTTAATGGGTTGAAGTTTTACAAAGGACAGAGCCAATGATTTTACCCATTTCACCTCTGTGAGTAAGCCCTGCCTTGACTACTATGCAACCTATGCATCTAATATAATTACACGTGTAACCCATAGACTTGTATTAACATAAAACACCCCATGAGGCAAAAAGACAAAGCCTGACTATTGGAAATGATGGATGAGAAAAATATTGCAGAAAACAACATTACTACTTCAAATAAATCATCATGGTATATCTGTATAAAACACTTTGAGGTCTTTACTCAAGGTGTAACTGGGGCTAGTTTTCATGGGCACACTTCAGCTAATGCTCACTAAGTGATAGTGTGAAATATTGACCATTATGTATAAATGTTTCTACAAACCCAGGACTGACATATGTGACTATTCACATGAATTGAATTAATGCAATTCTAGATATTCAATTAATAAAAAACTTATGCAGGTTCTTGACTACTTGTTCAAAAGTTGACAGTTTTTAGAAAGAGAATAATAACTAACTTTGTGTAAGAAAAAATTTAAATATCATATAAATAGAGAAAGCCAATAAGCTATGAGCTCAAAATAAACTCTGTGAAAGCAGAGACGGCAAAGAACATTAAAGATTTTTAAAAATTAGGAATTCAACAAAATAAAAAGGAAGAATTCAGCAAATGCCAATAATCAAGGAGCCAGTATCAGTATGGATGAGCATATAGTGAATATGTGAGTAAAAACTCAGGGCTAACATGTAGAACTGTGAAGACACGAATTAAACAGAAAAGTAAATACACAGAATGCTGTCATGACAAAAAAAGGTTAACTTCATTCACTCTCTGAGACACCTACTTTGTAGTAAGAGCTGCCACCTGCAAAACACATGAAGCCAATCTCCACAAAGAAGATAAATAATTGTACAATCAGCAAAGGCACTTGTCTCAATGAGTCCCTTGGTCAAATCTCTTGCAGGAAATGGTTCCTAATGCTTTCAATACTCTGTGAGAACAAAATGTGTTCCCATTTTATGAATAATTCTTAAAACATACTGAAATTATTCATGTCATGGCAGAATATCTAGGCTTTCATATAAAGACATGCCTTGGAAATATTGCAGGTTTGATTCCAACCCCTGTGATCAGGCAAATATTGCAATAAAGTGAGTCACATGATTTTGTTTTCTCAGTACATATTAAAGTTTTTTACATTGTAATGTAGTGTAAATGTGCAATAGCATTAGATCTAAAAAAAAAACATGTGCATAACTTGATTAAAATATTTTATTGCTAAAAAATGCCAATGACTACCTGAGCCTTCAACAAGTCATTGCCTTTTTGCTGGTGGAGGCTCTTGTCTTAGTGTTGATGGCTCCTGACTGATCAGGGTGGTGTTTGGTGATGGCTGGGGTGGCTGTGGGAATTTATTAAAATAAGAAAACAGTGAAGTTTGCCACATTGATTGACTCTTTTCACAAAAGATTTTTCTGTAGCATGAGATACTGTTTGATAGAATTTTACCCACAGTAGATTTTTCCAAATTGAAGTCAGTCCTCTCAAACCCTGCTTCTGCTTTATCACCTAAGTTTATGTAATCTTCTAAATCCTTTGCTGTCATTTCAACAATGTTCACAGCATCTTCACCGGGAGTAGATTCCATCTCAAAAAACCACTTTCTTTGCTCATCCAAAGAAACGACTCCTCATCTGTTCATGTATTATCTTGAGATTTCAGCAAATCAGTCACAATCTCAGAATTTAACAGTATCTTCAGGCTTTACTTATAATTCTAGTGCTCCTGCTATTTCTACCACATCTGTAGTTACTTCCTCTAGTTGAGTCATGAGCCCTTCAAAGTCATCCATGAAGGTTACAATCAGCTTCTTGAAAACTCCTGTTAATGTTCATATTTTCACTGTCTCCCATGAGTCACGAATGTTCTCAGTGGCATCTAGTATGGTGAAGCCTCTACAGAATATTTTTAATTTACCTTGCCAAGGTTTATCAGATGAATCACTCTTTATGGAAGCTATAGACATATGAAGTGTATTGCTCAAACAATAAGGCTTTAAAGTCAAAATTACTCCTTGATTCATGGGCTGCAGAATGGATGTTGTATTAGTGGGCATGAAAACAACATTGATCACCTTGTACATCTCCAGCAGAGCTCTTGGGTGACCAGGTGCATTGTTGAGCAATAATAACATATTTGCAAAAGAATTGTTCTTTTCCGAGCAGTAGATGTTAACAGTGGGCTTAAAATATTTGAAAAACCATGTTATAAACAGATGTGTTGTGATCCAATATTTGTTGTTCCATTTATAGAGCACAAGCAGATAGATTTAGCATATTTTTAAAAGCCCTAAAATTTTCAGGATAGGCAATGAGCATTAGCTTCACTTAAAGCTATCAATAACTGTTCTTTGAAGCTTTAAAACCAGATATTGACTTCTGCTTTCTAGTTATGAAAGTCTTAGATGGCATCGTGTCCTAACAGAAGTCTGTTTCACCTTCATTGTTGAAAATCTGTTGTTTAATGTATGCATCTTCATCCATTACCTTATGTAGCTTTTTTTTTTTTTTTTTTTTTGGAGACAGAGTCTCAAGCTGTCACCCTGGGTAGAGTGCTATGGCATCACAGCTCGCAACAACCTCAAACTCTTGGGCTTAAGCAATTCTCTTGCCTCAGCCTCCCAAGTAGCTGGGACTACAGGCGCCCCCCCCAATTCCCGGCTATATGTTTTTTGTTGTTGCAGTTGTCATTGTTGCTCCAGCTGACTCGGGCTGGGTTCTAACCCGCCAGCCTGGGTGTATGTGGCGGGTGCCCTACCCACTGAACTATGGGTGCCGCCCTACCTTAGCTAGTGGTTTCTTTCTTTTCTTTCTTTCTGGGGCCCCCCCCCCCCCCCCCCCCGCCCCCGGCCGGCGGGGGGGGCCGCCCCCCCCACCCCCGCCCGCCCGCCCCCCCCCCACGCGCGCAC
>CAUYPK010143139.1:0-29725 GCA_963574355.1 Loris lydekkerianus
TTTACCTCTTTCATGTTTACATGGATGGAGCTGGAACATATTCTCCTTAGCAAAGTATCCAATGTACTCAGCCCTACTATGAAGCTAAACTATAGCTTTCACATGAAGGCTATAACCCAACTATACCACAAGACTATGGGGAAAGGACAAAGGAAGGTTAAGGGAAGGGGTTGATTTGGGTGGAGTGAGGGTAATGGGTTGGGCCACATATATGGTGCATATTTTTATCTATAATAAAAAAAAAAAAATCTATACCTGAGTGTTTGTGAAATTATTTAATAATGGTTTTTTAACTCCATAGACTGTAAACTTTCTAAAGAAAATCATGGTATCAGTTTTACTTATATATTTCCGTGGTCTAACACAATGTCTGCAACAGAACAGATGCTCACTAAATGTTTATTGAATGGGTACATGAACAAATGAACAATGATTCTATGAATCAATGAGTGTTAACATTTCACATTTCATAGACAAGCAAATTCAGAGCTAAATAAGTGAAATAAATTGTACAAAGTTACATGCTGAGAATATGGTAGCCAGAATTCGAAATCAAATCTATCAGACTCTAAAGTCACTCTCTTTTTATACTTTAAGAAAGTCAAGTTAATTTGTTGAGAAGATGGCCAAGCATAGATATTAATACTGTATGATGTAACATAATGTGATGTTCAAATAGTTTAATTAGTTATTTCTCAAAACAAAATCAATATGCTTAACTTAAAATAATTTGAAAACACTGAAAAGCACAATTTAAAAAATATAAAGAAAACTAAAGTCACCCTGATCCTACAAGTCACAGATAATGTCTACCATATTTATCAAATTCTGTGAAGCACACTTTTGCACGTTTGTAGAGACAGTTTCACTTTGTCACCCTCCGTGCTGTGGCGTCACAGCTCATAGCAACCTCCAGTTCCTGGGCTTAGGTGATTCTCTTGCCTCAGCCTCCCAAGTAGCTAGGACTACAGGCGCCCACCACAAGGACAGGCTATTTTTTTGTTGCATTTCAGCCAGGGCCAGGTTTGAACCTGCCACCCTCGGTATATGGGGCCAGCACCCTACTCACTGAGCTATAGGAGCTGCCCTCTTTTGCACATTTGATCATCTCTGAAACTGAGATACATCTTACTAGAATGTTTTTGTTTTTTTTTTTTTTCAGTCTTTGCTGGTAATGATGTAGCTCTTGGTGCCTTTATTTGGGGTAACTTGGCCATAATTTTTCATTAGGTCGTCTCTTCAGTTGAATTGTGAATATCACCATCACTACATTTGTTAATTTAATTTAGTTTTTTTCGATTTAGTATGTTTTTCCCAAGATTTATTGAGGTATAACTGACAAATAAAATACATCTATTTATGTTAACTCCCATTTAAAATGTTTGCAGAAAATTTACAGTGCATTTCAGCATCTAAGGCAAAAAATGTTGTGTGCGTGCAATGACAATGGGGAGTTATAAATATTATAATAAGTATAACAAATATTGGAAAAATTATCTTCAACTCTATACTTTCACCTGAAAAGAGAGCCAAGACCTTTATGAGACCTAATGAAAAGGAGGCCCACAAGTAGTGGAAGTTGTGTTTCTTTTTGCTTCTGAATTAGGTACAAAATAAAAGATCTATCATAAATGAAAGAATGCAAATGAAGGTAAAAGAGATGTCAAATTTCTCAGAATAAGTGAAAAACAATCCATAAAAATGAGAGCTGGTGTGACCAATTTCTGTAATGCACAGGATTATTAAGATATTGATCACTGACTTATCAGAATCTTCTCCATAGTATGCATCTGCTACTTTTCAACATTGCAGTCAATGAAATATGAAACTATTTAATAGCATTTGGAAATTAAGGCGCATGTACATATTACTTATTACAGTGTCTACAGACTGGTCTGTCTTAGAAATTCACTCATCCCAGGGCTGGTCCTAGCAGCCATCTTTCTGAATGTTACCACGTAATATGACTCCTTCATCAGACCCAGAGCGCACCCATCAGAGGACCTAGGTAAAGGATCTCTGGGACCATTTTCTTTCTTCTGGGGCCTAAACAAACTCATGAAAAATATCACTTTGTCACAATATTGTTTTTTCTTCGATTATCAGGCTGTAACCATACAAATAAAGCTGAATTTGCTACTCCATTTTTATACCAAGTTTGGAATTAGTGATGCTTTATGTAAAATTGGCTTCATACCTTAAATTTCTTTTAATTGTTAGATGACTTGAATAATTCAATCTCTCAATGCCCAAACAACATCCATTAATTGGACTGCACCATGTGATGAGAGTCAGGATTACCCCCAGCTCTCCTAATGGAGCATCTGATGTCCCTCTCTCAGCACAGCCTCGCACAATGGAACGCGCTGCCAATGTGGGTAGAAAATCTGCTAACTATATCAAGGGTCAGCAAACCACGGCCTGAGGACCAAATCTAGCTTGCAATTTATTTACATAAGTAAAGTTTTATTGAAAAGTTGCCACGTCCATTTATTAGTGCTTTCTCTATGCCTGCTTTTGCACTATTGCAATAGACCTGAGTATTTGAGAGACCAGAGGTCTGAAAAGCCTGAAATATTTTGTACTCAGCCCTTGACAGAACAAAGTTTGCCAGCTCCTAAGTTATAGCATGGTCCCTTATATAACCAATGTTTTTTCTGAACACTTGTGCTTGGTCATGGCCTAACTACTGAGTTATGTCATTGGAAAAGAACAGCTAATAATGAGGAAATTGATGTTTTAACAGACAACTACTGTCCTCCTTAAAGACAAACTGAACTTTAAAGGGAAAAGGTTTTCCCTGTTAAATAAACAATTCCACAATGTCTTTGTCTTCTTACAAGTGCTATACAAATGCCAGATCGCCCTTAAATTAAATCAAACTCCACTCTGTTTTACAAATAAAAATGAAATCTGCCTTCAAGTTTCTGGGGTTTTTTAAATACTAACTAAGCTGATAGAGTATGGGAAGAAGAAAAAGAAACAAAAGGAAAAGAAGTGAGAGAGAGAGACAGAATGAGAATTACACAGCAAGCTAAACTGAAGACTTGAGGACCACATCTGGATTAAAGAGGACATAATTTAGAGCTTGACTGATAGCTTCATTAAAATAATAGCTTGATTTCAGAAAATTCACTTGCAGTCTCTGAATTTCAATTCCCTCTTTCTAAGATGGAAGTAATAAAAAATGCATTTACTTATAATGTGTATATAGAAGGCACTATGTGTTAGCTATAAATATAGCTTAAAATTCAATAACTAATTATATGAAATTAAATAATTATACATACATAAGCAATAATTATATAAGTATTATAAAATATTAAATACTAAATAAAAAATTATAGGTATGCTAAAGTTAAATAATTTTCATATATGTAGAAAATTGAATATAATATTGCAATGTAAATTTATTTGCATAAATGTCAACTGTCTATTGTTAACTCATAATAAGGACTCCATATAAACTTGTTGGGTAAATGAGTAAATAAATGAACAAATTAAAATTACATATTACAAATTAAAGTTAAGTATTAAAAAATTGAATAACATGCTTTCTTATTCTGATCTTATGCATACTTTTAAGTCCCTGGGAACCCTAAAAGACAAAGGGTGACATACAAACATTTGATTTTGGATGCCAAATTAATCTTAACGGGTGAAAAATAATTATACACAGTTTATTCTCCTAGCTTGGTTTATAAGCCTGTCTCTTAGATCACCTCACAAAGACATTGATCTGGATTTTCTAAATGTAACTTTATGATCTAGTCTAGGTGATTTGTCATGATTACTCTTCTCTGAAAGGAAAATTAGTCACCAGACATATCTACATGACTTTGTAAGTCTACAGTAAATCAGCTAGTCTTAGGGGTCTCGTTACTATGGGCAGCCCAGGCCAATAGGATGGTCTTTTTTTCTTTTTATCAGACTCAGTTTCCAATCCCAGCTCCTTAGATTTTATGCTTTCATAAACATTTGCTATTTTATATACCCCTTCTCCTGAAAGTAGAACCCTGGATGTTCTCAGAGGAAGCCCTACCCTGCATCAACTTTAGCAAAAATTGAATTTTTCCTTAGCTGGACAGATGGGCATTCAAAGATCTCTCTCTGCCGACTGTGCCTGGACCCCAAAAGCAATGAACTCACCCAAGGCTTGTTTATTAAATGCCATTCTCTTCTAAATTGAACCATGTATCTTTAAAGAAATGGCTGTTTAGGGGAGACTGTGTATGTTTGGAGGTCAGGGAAGGTGTTAATGTACAGTATCCGCCTGGAAGAATTTGTACCAGAAAATACAGAAGTGCTCAGGGAATGATGAGGACATATCAAAAGGAAGTTAGCTTGGAAGAGTTCCCATGGGCCACATTAGGTATAATTGGAGCATCAAAATTGATAATAATAGTAAAATATTATAACCTACTGATTGTAGCAGGAAGCTATGAGTTCGTACATATATAAATAAATAAATTCATAACACAAGGAAATACATACATAGATAAATTCAAGTTTGATGAGCAGGGGAACGTTTACTCAGTTTCAAACAAGCTCTTCCCCCCACCAAAATGCTTATTAACTGCAAATGAGAACAGAGTAACTTTAGAGTGAGAAGCTTGGCAGATACCACCTCAATCCACTCACCAAAATTAACATCATCAGTAACAGGACAGATCAATATCTTGTGCCTCCTGATAGGAAACAACAAGAAAAACATATTATTCCTGTGATACTCTTGCCAAAGATGCATAATGTGACTCTAATCAAGAGGAAACATCAGATAAACCAAAATAAGGGGGCACGCCACAAAGTCATCAGTCAGCAATCCCCAGTTCCAAGGTCATAAAAATGAAGGACTGCTTCAGACTGAAAGACACTAAACAGATGTGACAACTAAATATAACATGAGACTTGGGCTGTATCTTTCCACTTGAAAGACATTATTGGGACAACTGGAAAATGGAGAGAGGGATCTAAGGATTAGATGGTGGTAATGTATCCTTGTCAACTCTAATTTTGATGGTTGTATTTTGGTTATTTAGGAGAATGCCTGTGTACAGGGAAATGTACATTAAAAAATTCGAAAGTAAAAGAACAAAGGATTAGAAACTCACAAATGGTTTAATAAACGTGTTCTTCTGTTCTGTACTTGCATCTTTGCTGTAAGTTTGAGATTATTCTAAAATAAAAATACTGATAATGCATACATAGAAAATGCGTGGAAGGACATACCAGAATTCCCATAGCCTAGGGGAAGAGGACAGGTGTCCACGATGGGAGAGAGACTCACTTTCCATTGCTTTCTTTTCATACTATTGAGATATTGTATAGTGTGAATTTAAAATTATGTTCATAAAAACGGTTACATGGGAACATTTTGTATGATCATTACCAAAATTTTGGAAATTACAATTTTTAAAGACTTGGTGAGGTCGGCATTTTGATGTGTTTACTATCACTGTGTATCATTTTCTCCCCCTTTGTTTTATAACATTATGATCCTAGAGTCCTATGCTAAATGTGATTTTTATGTTTTTTAAATTAATGTAATTTTATGATACTTAAAACTCTGAAGCACTAAAAAAGCAAATAAATGAAATGAAAGGGGCTTTGTACCTTTAGGCTACCTTATTTAGATTGCTAGCACTTATTGCTACATGACAGAATATATAATTTTTATCATCATTATTGATTTGCTGTAACTCCTGCAGTAGAATCCTAGCTCCTCCTCCTGTAAGACTACAAAACTAGGAACTTTGGTTTATTCCCTGCTGAGACTTTGATGTCTAATGCTACACCTGGCACATAATAAGCACTCAATAAATATTTCCAGAAGGAAGATAAATTCAAAGAGAATGAAACTTGTTTACTTTTATGTTTCAGAACCCGTTAGGTTGATATTATTTCCTAGGCTAATTATAGATTTAAGTATTTACTATACATTCAGATACCATGCTAATAACTTTACAAATACTCTCTAATTTAATGATTATCTGCAACCTTATGAAAATGACTATCAACACATACTGGTGAGAATTACAAGACTTAGAAATGAGTAACATGACTAAGGTCACTCATGTGGCATTAAGGAGTCTGATATATAAACATTGCCCTGCCTGGTGCCTTGGCAGCCCTGATTCCTGGGGCAGCCATATCAGCAATGGAAAGTACTGGCCTTTTACCTTCCCCTTGGCTTAAATCTTCATTACTGCTTCTCTGCACTCTTACCTCCTACCCATCTTATAATTTCTTGCCAGATGGTAATTCTTAAAAAAAAAGTCAATGAAACCTCTACCATGACTAATCACTTTCTGAGGCTCTCTGTTGAGTACAGCAAAATCACACCAAGTTTGTAGAATATTAGTCCACCAGAGAAGAAAGCAAAAATTTCTCTTCTCTAAAGCAATAGAGAAGGGAGGCAAGCTGGCAACCAAAGAAAAATGTTGCACATAAGGGTGTTCTAATGGCCATCCATTTGACAAACATACTGACCCACTGGGGTACTAGGTGTGGTGCTAGGGAAATAGAAACAAGAAATGAGGAGTGGTTTGGGGGCATTGAGATAAAACGTGAAAGATGAGATGTGGAGCCAGAGACGGTGAGTCTCTGCAAAAGGAGCAAAGCGAGAGGGAAGTGGGAGTGTGAACAGAAGGCATTTCCAGGTACAAGGCTATTGAGAGAAATCATAATAACATGGTTAAGTTGTTTTCAGGAATTAAAAACAATGAGCTAATATTTATGAAGTGCCTACTACAAGGCCTGACACATAGTAAGAACTCAGTGAATTGTGAATCTTATTAATAGCCTCTCAATTTTGAAGTACTGGAATGTGCAAAATTAATTGTAAACACTTCCCAGAAGTGAAAATGCATCTTGATTCATAAGCATTTTATATATGTCGTCTTCAAATGTCTTCACATACAGGGTCAATCTCAGAAGCATTCAAAAACACAAGTTATTTTTATTTTTATTTTTATTTTTTTGGATAGGTTAATAAATAAGAACTCTTATTTAGAGTTTACTTTCAGAATCTGTGACTGTGCTGGATTTTGTTTGGTTTCACTTTTCTTAAGGATTTTCTAGCCTAAAACTGAAAGTATATCCCCAGGAGTTTTACAAAACAAATTGAGTTCTCCAAACTAGAGATAGTCTAAGGTTGTTCCCAGTGACCTTTGATCTCTTACTTTCCTCTTACTTGTTTGTTAATGCATTTGCACCAGTGTAAGAAATTCTCTATTTATTACCCACCAGTGCTGCCAATTACACTCTGATACCTAAACCAACTAAATGCATAAATTCAAATAGCAAAACATGTCAAATCTATTAAGAATACAGTATAAATGTCTTAATACAATAAGTAAGGGGGGTTAATCCTTGTGCTCACGGATTTGAAGACTTAATAGAAAGTCCATACTACTCAAGTGATCTATAGATTCAGTATAATCCCTGTCATTGTACAATGGAGTTTTTCCCAGAAACAGAAAAAAAAAAAATCCTAAAATGTATATGGAATGACCACTATCAGGAACTCTTATAGTCGTCAAAGTAACAAGTAATGAAGACCTAGGACAGAATGATCACAATGGGAGCAGAAAAGAGGATCTGAGATAAAACATATTTAGGGGAGGTTAATCCTCAAGATCTGGTGACCGATTAAATGTAGGTGGAGAAACAGTAGGCAAGTCTGAATTCTCTTGGGGACTTCAGCAGGACAGGAAATACAGAAGAGTAGATGAGGAGGGATAATTTGTTCATATATAGACATGTAGAGGTTAAGATACTTTGAGTAACGTTCAAGTAAAGAGTTGACATAAGAATTGGGTCTAACAAGAGAAGTGCAAGTAAGAGATCAACATTTGGGAATCGCTGAAATATAGGTGACCGTGGAGAACTCGGGAGGGGATGGTTGTTTAGGAAGATATGGAAAAAAGAAAGCCAAGGGTCAAATCCTTGGAAATACAAACTTGTGATTTCATGACTTATGGCTTTTATTCCTGTTACATCCGAATGTTACAGTTTTCCATAAAGTTATTAGATTTAAAATGTTATCTTCATCTTTAGGCTCCAGAATTTCTTATTTAAAACAAGAGCCCAAGAGAATATAGGACTAAATATATATAAATACTCATTAACAGCAATCTCTTTCATAGAGATCAATCTCATGATTTATTCCTCCTTTCTACTTCTTTCTTCCACCTCCCAATCTCAGTAACTGGCACCATCTTTTAATCGGTTACTTAAGATAGAAAGTTGGAAGCTGGAATTGGCACCTCCTTCTCCCTGTGCTTTATTTTTAATAAATCACCAAGTTGAATCTATTTTCTTGAATACTTCCACTTCTCTCCACACTATTTAATCTATGCCACCCTGTCCATCCCTAATCGCCTCCTGAACAGGATACCATTGCCTCTCCAGTTTCCCTCCAGCATCATCTCCTCGTTGTAGCCATAGTTAAAGTTTAAGAATGTAAATATGACATATTTTTAAATGTGATCTCTTATTTACAATATATTTGTAGAGTTCTAACATGATAAAGGTAAAAATTCTTATGGCTTCCAAGGGCTCTTTGTGGTCTGATGTCAACCTCTCTCTCCATTTTCAATAGATGTATTCTCTTTCTTCAGCTTTAGATTTCAGTTACTATGGGCACGTCTCAAAAATTCTTTCCCACTCCATGGCATGGCTGCATTTTACCCACTAATATCTGAGAAGTCACTTCTCTCTTGCCCTTTGTCCACAAAGGATGCAGCAAGAAATTCCTCACTAGAGGCTACCACCTCGACCTTGGACTTCACAGCCCCCAGAACTAAGAGAAATAAGTTTCTCCTCCTTAAAATTACCCAGTCTCAGGTATTCTATTATGGCAGCACAAAATAGACTCTGACACTGGAACTACTCCAGGAGGAAAGAAAGAAACCTGAAGGATAGACATAAAAGGGACATTATTATAGGGAAAGGAAGAAGAAACCACTTTTTTCTTTGGCCTTGAAGTTGCTCAGAAATTGGGTTCCAAGGAGAAATAAAAAGGCAGAAGTTGTAGGTAATTTCTTGTAGGTTTGCTTATTTGAGCTTTATTAAAGGGAATAACAATGTCAGAGTTAAAATTAGGTTATTTTACTAGTTATGAGGGTCACCCAGGGATAACACAGAAATAACCTGGCCCACCACATTCATCACCCTTCTGGTACCCCATCCCTACAGGTTATTATTTTACAAGGTATAGTAGAAGGCCCCTGAACTCAGAGTAGACACTTGGCCATGTCCAGTGACAGTGAAAGTAAGCCCCTAACTTCCTTCCCCATCAAACACAACATGAGCTCTGGTGCCACCCTGCCCTGATTGGAGCCCAGCTTTGCCTTTTAATAAACATCTGATCTTGGGAAAATTACTTTATCTTGAAATGCTTCTAAATAGTCATCTTAAAAATAAGCATCTATGACCAAGTTCCTACCCTAGTGTATTGTAATGAAGATTATACAAGGAAATATTTTTAAATTACTTAGAAGCTTGCCTCATACATGATAAGGCTATATAGTGTGTGATGATGATAATTTTCTATTCAAATAGGATGAACTCCCCTTCTTTAATCCATATATTGCCCTTTGATAATTACTTTTTCTCTTCAAAGTTACCCTGAAAACTCTATTTAACCTAATTCAATATGGATTTACATAATAGGAGGGAAAAGCTATAAAATAATTGGCCAGTGTTGGTAATAAAAAAAAAGTAGTAGGGGGGCGGTGCCTATGGCTGAAAGGAGTAGGGCGTCAGCCCCATATGCTGGAAATGGTGGGTTCAAACCCAGCCCCAGCCAAAAACTGCAAATAAATAAATAAAAATAAAAATAAAAAATAAAAAAGTAGTAGTAGGAATAATAATGACTAAAGATTGGTAAAGTCTAAACATAGCCTATATATACTGTAATAAGTGAATCTCGTACCATTTTTGCAGCAGTGCTCTGATAAGGAGACTGAAGCCTACAGGTTTTAATAAACTGTACAAAATTCACCCATTTAGAAAAGACAGAGCTAACAGCAAAATCTGGTTCTATCTGACTCCAGAGGTGTAATTCTCAACAACCTCAAATTATTAATCTCATACCACATCCAGGGATAGTTCTTTTGTTGTTGTTGCTTATCTAAGAATATCTTTATTTCACCTTTATTTTTAAAAATTAAATCATAGCTGTGTACATTAATGCAATTATGGGGTACAATGTACTGGTTTTATATACAATTTGAAATACTTTCATCAAACTGGTTAACACAGCCTTCACCGCATTTTCTTAGTTACTCTGTTAAGACATTTATATTCTACACTTAGATTTAACATGTACCCTTGTAAAATGCACTATAGATGTGGCCAGGGAACTTTTGAGACCAGGAACATGAAGAACAAAGTCAAAAGATGCAAGAGAAACTCCACAACCCTTTTCTGGTTCCAGAGTGGGGCCTCCGCAGATAGGACTGGCACACAAGAGTGGCAAGCTTAGGGGCTTGCATATCTCTCTGTACCTGGCCCTCTGCTGTCATCCCCTGAACCCTAACTCACACCTGGGCCTTCTTACTCTCCTAAGATATGTGTGTGATAAATTCCATTTGTGTGTGACAGACACACAAATGGAATTTATCTCCTCTACAATCAGCTATGCACCAACTGTTGCTTTTATAAATTGCTATACAAATTCAGGCACCCTGAGCCTGTTTCTTCCTACTTACCAGCACTGGTGCATACATCATAAACTAGCATTAGTAGAATGCAATGAGCATGTTTTGAAGAACATCATGGAAAATATATTGTCGTGTTTCACCTAGATTCCCTCTTCTGGGCAAACTCACCTAGCCACCAGCTTCCAAGAATATTAACAGGAAGAAATTGCCGTTCCATCCTTCATTGGAAATGGACCCCAATCACAGGAAACTGTCTCACGTGAGTTTACTCTGCCTCCCAGCAAACTGTGTCTGGCTGGCTCAGGAATGCAGATGCTTGGTTCACTGGCATCTAAAGGGTCTTCCCAGCTCCTGAGCTTCCTATAGAATTTTCTGTGGTCTCAGCTGCAAACACTCAGGAATACATCTTTCTCCATGAGATGCATTATTGGTTGTGACTCACAAGCTTTCACCTGTCCTTCCTGATGTGATAGCTCTTATACCACAGATCAGGACAGAAGTAGGAGAGGTCAGTCAGCTGTCAGGTGGGAATCATTGCAGTTATATGTCCCGAGACCAAGGATATGTCCACAGGGTGGGTACATGAAAAAAAATCCAGGCCAAGACTTCATTCAGATCTGATCATCATATACACTCATTGTGACTGTAAACCATTAGAGTGCCATATGTCACCATGTGTCTAACGGTCCTTAGAGGTTCTGGGTATTTCCATTTCTTCAGTGTGCAGTTACTCAAGTAAATAATCATAGGTCTCTATACAGTGGAACTAAGGGAATTATTACTGTGTACACTGTGATGCTGGAGGGTCCTTCCTCAGTTAATGTATTCCAAGACAGGGAAGTGACTCGGGTCCAGAAATGGAGCGAGGAATCATTACTTTAATTTCTCGGGCTATCTTCAGTCTCATAATCATCCACTCTTGATTTATTTTTGATTATATAAATTAAGAAATTCTCTTGTCTGCCAGTCTCTCCTGCCGCTACAAGTACCCTGCTCTGTTAACCATCACAAAGCTCTCTACTGGTCAGGATCACTTGGCTGCCACTCTGACAGCAATTACATTTACCTTATCTCTTATGCTTAAGTGCTACCACTCAGCCTCTACTATTTTCAAATCCTACCATCTTCACTGATATTAAGGAGACCAGTTCTGTAATTGCATCTCCTAATGAGAGCTTTAACCTTAGCAGACAGGCACTTCCAAGATTCTCAGTGAGACTGCTGTCCCATCACTCACACTCCTTATTACTTTGGTGAAGAGGGTGAACTCTAGGCCTTCTTATAAAACATAGTAAATAGTAGGTTTGCTTGTACAGCAAGTCTATTTTCATATGCTCACTTATTTGACTCTTTTTCACCTCATCTTCCAACTCTACCACTTTGTGTGGGCCATTTGTTTCAGAGCACTATTTACAGAGCACTTCCTGATGCTCTGATGGAGACCACACATCTAATCATGGAATTGCAGTTGACCGTGTAGCTAGAGATGCCCATCCTGAGCTGGGTTCTGTCAGACTGACCCAGCAAGACCTAAGTGTGTGAGGCCAGCAGTAGTAATGCATCCCAGGATGGCAGGGTACTTCCAGAATCAGGAAAATCAGGTTCCAGAGGCATAAATAAGCTTTAAGGGGAGGTGGCCCCCTTCCTCACGTCACCCACCACTAGTGTATGACTGCCCTTTCATCAGTTCATAGCTGCGAGAGGAGGAAAGGGGCCAAGCTTGCCAAGCAGGCTAAAGCTGAAATGAATGGGTCCTAAACTAAAGATCCAGCAAGGGGTGCACTGAAGAGAGCAGAGAGGTTAATTCTCCCAATGATCAGAGCTTTGGTCAGTGTACTCAGCCATCCACTCCGTACAGGAAGAGAAGTGGCCTAAAGTGAGAAAACATTTGGACACATGGGCAAACAAATGACATGGCTGGTGTGCTAGGGTCTTGAAAGAGAAAGATTGGAAAATCAAGGCCCATGGAGTCTAAACAAGAGGCATGAGGATGGGACCTATGCCAAGGGCCTGGCATGAAACCTCCTTTAATTGCACATAATGTCATTCACCATGGAAGAGGGCAACAGGGACTTAATAATCAAATAGACAAAAATGACTTAACCATTTGACATCAGCCAGGCTTTGTCACTGATATTAAAAGAAAATGGGAATATTCTTAGCTTTTAGATCCAACTAGATAAATAAGCTATTTCTCAAGTTGGAGTCTTTACAGTGCTTTATATTCTGTTTTACATACAATTTCCTGAGCCCTGCTCCTGTTCTCCTGCTCATTTCCCAGAGGCCTGAAAACTTCAGCCTTTATACTTAGAACATACTGAGATCTTGTAAAAATTACAATGGGAGCTTGAAGCCTGGCAGTTCCTTCCTTTGTCCCCTTATTTATAAGCTGAATAGCCATGAACTCATTGGTTTGCCTCTGTGAAGCTCACATAGCGATGGCAATACCCATCTGTGGGTAGTTATAAGGACTGAGTGAAACAGAGTTTTTGAAAGGCTTAGCGCGGTGCTGGCCACACAGACAATTCTTAATAAGTTTAGGTGCTGTCCCCTGCATTTAGAACTCTGCAGTCAGACTCTACTGACCCTTGTTATCTATCTAGAACTCTCCCTCTGATTTTTAATCAGACTCCTAGATACCATTTTTCTTAGTCCTTTTGGCTTCTGTAACAAATATGTATTTCCTAAGGTTCTGGGGGCTGAGTAGTCCAAGATCAAGGTGCTGGCAGACTTGGTGTCTGGTGAGGGCCCACTCTGGTTTGTGCAGGGCATCTGCTCGTTGTGTCCTCACCTAATGGAAAGGCCAAGGCAGCTCTCTGAGGCCTCATTCCTGAGGTCACTGATTCCCTTCACAAGCCCCCACCCTCCTGAAATGGTCAACTCTCAAAGGCCCCATCATGGTGGTTAAGATTACAATGCATGGATTTTAAAGAGACACAAACGTTCAGAACACAGCACTTTAAAAAATAATTTTACACCCACAGTGACAAAGAGACTTTGTCTCCAAGCTACTTCCAATCCTCTGATGACAACGATCAGAAGGATTGTGCTGAGATATAGTCTAAGGAGGGATCCACCAGCCGGCATGCCACAATCTTGATTTCTACCTCATTTTCCTCTATGACTCCCCTGAGTACCTCTAAAGATCCCTTGAGTGAAGGTACTTGGAAGTCTAGTGGCCTAGAGCAATTGTTGCAGGCGTGTAACAAAGGAAACTTACTTAATAAAAGGTCTAAAAGATATATATCATTTAGCAAAGCAATTAAACACATTATCCAAGCCTGTGCCACCTGGGCTCCTGTGGCCTACACCAGCAAACCTAATAACGCCATTACAATTACATAACCACCATCAGCCCCCAAATGTGAGTTAATTAAGAAAGGCTAATGCGAAAAAGAACAACAGCTCAAAAATGTAGAGAGAGAATGATAAATGGCAGATTAACATAGCCTGCCCAATAAACCACATCTGAGAACTAATAAAACCAACAATTAACTTATTGTTAGAGCTATTCTCCCAGCATTGGCTCATTTTCCCCATAAGGTGAGGAAACAGATAAAAACCCCAAAGTAGACCAATAATACGAGGAAGGATGTGAGTTCGATTCTAGCTTTAACTCTGTTGCCGGCTAGCAATACTAGATGAAAATACTCTCACTAATAAGCAAAACTATACCAAAGCTATCTTTTCATATGACTAGCCTTTCCACTGAGCCTAGAAAAATCACATAACCTCTCTTTCCTAAGTTTCTTTTTCGTTTTAAAGGTGGGAGAAGAAGGCGGGAAAGGCTTGGGAAATGGGGAGAGTGCTCCTTTCTAAAAGCGAGGAGAGTGTTTATTTCCAAGATCTCATGCTAACACCACAATTTTCTAATTTGGTAAAAGGATTTTAGCAAAAAATGTAGAAACTAAGAAAAAAATCAAAACAAAGTTGGTGAACAGTTGGCAAATGGAGTAGGCTTCATATAAACTGTGAATCAACAAATATGATGAAGTCTCTATTATTTGGGCCCAGAACAATACTGCCTACTAAGGGAAATATAAAACAGAAAGTTTGTTAGATAAATCATTTATTTTTAATCAATCCTCATGAAAACCACTGTGAAGAATTGCATGAGCTTGGTTTTAAGGCAATTTAACCATCCACCAAAATGTTTTGGCTGCAAGTAACAGAAGCCCCTGTTCAAACGCCATCAAAGAGGAAATGAATGATCACCTGTAACTACGAGTGCAGTGGCAGAGCAGTCTCCAGATGTCATAAAAGATCCTGAATTCTCTCTGTTGTCAGTTTTAGCCTATATGTGTACCACCTGATGTTCACACAAGACAGGGTCACAATGACAATCTGAGCTAAGGTTTCCTTGTTCCTGCCCAGCAGGGGAAAGAACCATCTCCAAGATACAGATGATCTATTCTTTCCTGCAAACCTGTGATGAGGGCAGCACCTGTGGCTCAAGGAGTAGGGCGCTGGCCCCATATACTGGAGGTGGTGGGTTCAAACCTGGCAAAATAAATAAATAAAAAAACTTCGATGACATGATAATCTTTAAATCAATAACTGATGCTAAGGGTTATATGTGCCAGAATGCTAAAACCAGTGAGGACCATTCCTGGAGCTGAGAATAGGATCACTTTCCTCTGAGACATGGAGGTGAGAGGTGCATATCTGAACATAAATTTTGTAGGAGGGAAGAAGGGTAATAGAAGCCAAATAAGCAGCCCAGTGAGTCCACGATAGTTGCTCCAAATTAAATAGTTGGCAAGTGGCATGAAGGCTACGTTGAACAGTTTGATGAGAATATTTCAGATTGTATATGAAACCAGCGCATTGTACCCCTTGATTGCACTAATGTACACAGCTATGAGTTAACAATAAATACAGTTCCTGGAAAATAAAATAGTTGGCAAGTGGCAAAGCCAGTATTGAACCAGCTATATATTAATACCTTATAAAACTACAGACTAATTTCTATAACTTAGAAAACTACTTGCCACATTATTAGGCTATTTTTTTTCCTCACAACCCAACAATCAGTTTTTATAACTACACCCTCAGAGATGCATGATAACCCAACAAAAAGAAGTTAAAGTTCCTTAGTCTAAAGAACAGGATATCTGCCAAAATAACTGGAAACAACATCTGAATTCCAGAAATTCAGAGAATATTTAAGGCATATGAATGCTGTGCCCACAGAGATCATTTATTCTGTCAATGGAAAAGAACCCAAGTCTGTAAAGTAATTTAAAGAGATTTATTCTTAGCCAAGTACATGCGACCATGGCCTGGAAAGACACATCTAAGAAGCTTTGATGGTTGAGTTACAGTTTGGTTTTATACATTTCAGGGAGGCAGGAATTACACATGAAATCATAAATCAATACATGAAAGGTGTACATTGGTTTCATGCTAAAAGGCAGGATATCTTGAAGTGGGACATTACAGGGTATAGGAAGATTCTTTGGTTTGTGATTGGTTAATGAAATGAAGCTTTGTCTTGGAGTGTTTAAAATTAAGATAAGACGAAGTATTGTTTTTTCAAGATCTTTAAAGTATGACAGTGGAGCTTTAATGGGGATTGTGTTAAAATTATATATTGCTTTGGGTAGTATAGACATTTTAACAATGTTGATTCTTCCCAGCTGTGAGCATGGTATGTTTTTTCATTTATTAACATTTTCAGCTATTTCTTTTCTTAGAGTTTCATAGTTCTCTTTATAGAGATCTTTCACATCTTTTTTTAGGTAAATTCCCAAATATTTCATCTTCTTTGGCACTACTGTGAATGAAATAGAGTCCTTAACTGATTTTTCAACTTGACTATTGTTGGTATATATAAAGGCTACCAATTTATGAATGTTGATTTTGTAACCTGAGATGCTGATGTATTCCTTGATCACTCCTAAAAGTTTTGTAGTAGAATCCCTGGTGTTTTCCAGATATACAATCATATCATCTGCGAAGAGCAACAATTTGATCTCTTCTGACCCTATATGGATACCCTTGATCACCTTTTCTTCCCTAATTGCGATGGCTAAAACTTCCATTACAATGTTAAAGAGCAGTGGAGACAATGGGCAGCCTTGTCTGGTTCCTGATCTGAGTGGAAAAGATTTCAATTTAAGTCCATTCAATATGATATTGGCTGTGGGTTTGCTGTAGATGGTCTCTATCATTTTAAGAAATATTTCTTCTATACCAATTTTCTTAACTGTTCTGATCATAAAGGGATGCTGGATATTATCAAAAGCTTTTCAATCCTGTAATTCCTCTATTAGGCATATACCCAGAAGACCAAAAATCAAATCATAACAAAGATATTTGTACCAGAATGTTTATTGCAGCCCATCCATAATTGCTAAATCATGGAAAAAGCCCAAGTGCCCATCGATCCACGAATGGATTAATAAATTGTGGTATATGTACACCATGGAATATTATGCAGCCTTAAAGAAACATGGAGGCTTTACCTCGTTCATGTTTAAGAGGATGGAGCTGGAACATATTCTTCTTAGTAAAGTATCTCAAGAATGAAAGAAAAAGTATCCAATGTCCTCAGCCCTACTATGAAACTAATTTATGGCTTTCTCATGAAAGCTATAACCCAGTTACAACCTAACAATAGAGGGAATGGGGAACGGGAGGGGTGGGAGGGGGAGGAGGAAAGGGAGGGGGATTGGTGGGATTACACCTGCGGTGCATCTTACAAGGGTATATGTGAAACTTAGTAAATGTGGAATGTAAATGTCTTAACACAATAACTAAAAAAATGCCAGGAAGGCTATGTTAACCAGTGTGATGAAAATGTGTCTAACCGTCTATGAAACTAGTGTATGGTACGTTCACATTAATGTGCACAGCTATGATCTAATAAAAAAAAAAATAAATAATAAAAAAATGGAAAAAAAAGAATAAAAAGAAAAGAAAATTAAGATAAGAAAGTTTATTAATTAGAGACAATTCACAAGACATATACCAAACATATACCTAGACTCAAGTGATCTGTTAAGTAAATGGATGACCTGCAGGTGTGGTTGAAGCTTGTCCTGTGTAGCCTTAGGCCTGTTAACAAGTTACAAAGGATACCTACATGAAGGAGGTGGGCATGATGAGGCGTGTCTGACCCCCCTTCTCATGCCCAGCAAATCTGCTTTACAGTATTTTTGGGATGCCCTTAGCCAAGATGGGGGTCCATTAAGTCAGTTAATGGGGCTTAAGATTTTATTTTAGTTCACCGTTCTGAAGAAGAGTCAACTATGTTATATAATAACAATATCTGTATGATAATAAATACTCACATGTCATTTAGTTCATCTTATTATGATATTTGTTCATGGGAAAGCAACATTGTTGTGCTTAAAAACTGCAAAAGATATAAAAAGCAATTATAATTTTTTAAATGACTAGTTGTAAACAAAACACCTCGGCCTGATAAGCCTTCTTTAATTTCTTCTGGCTGCTACTGATAATGGTCTGTAAATAATGCTGCCCCAGTGTTTGGTGTCTCTAAAATATTTAACACTGGAATAAAGATGAGCTGGCTGTGTACTGGCCTCTTTCTAGTTAAGAGCCTGATCCCAAAATACTCACTCCTCATCTAGCGTTGTATCAGTCATGGAGATGAATATTATCCTTTCACAAAGGGTTTTTTTGTTTTTTTTATTTGTTGTCCCATGGAAGGAAAAGATGGATAGTGGCAGGATAGCAAGTCTTGAGGATCATTTCCAATTCACTATGCACAAGGAAATATGCAAGAAAATGTAACTTTTGGAACGACTCCCAGTTCTCTGTTTGGGGTTGTTACCATAAACCTGGTGGTCCCAGCAAGGCTACTGATCCCAAGAGGGTCTACCCCTGGGTAAACAGAACTTCTTCCTATTCTCTTCCTCTGAGTAGGTGCTCAGCATGTCTTTGGTAAATAAAAGAATTTTCTTTTTTTGAGACAGTCTCACTTTGTCACCCTTGGTAGAGTGCCATGGAGTCACAGCTCACAGCAACGTCAAACTCTTGGGCTCAAGCAATTCTCTTGCCTCAGCCTCCCAAGTAGTTGGGACTACAGATGCCTGCCACAACGCCCGGCTATTTTTAGAGATGAGGTCTCGCTCTGGCTCAGGCTGGACTCAAACCCATGAGCTCGGGCAATCCACCCACCTCGGCTTCCCAGAGTGCTAGGATTACAGGCGTGAGCCACCGCACCCAGCCTTAAATAAAAGATCTTTAGTATATAATGTAAAATGTTTAATTGAATTAAAATACCAAAATTCCCCAGAAATGGGGAATGATCGGGCTCATGGCTGCATTTAATGTGTTTAAAATATTCCCCTGTCTTTTATTCCTTCTGTTCTTATTCTTGCCAGTCTTAATCACCTCCATCTGAAGTGCCATGGACTCTTGCTCTTCTCCTCTCAAATTCAACTGCATATTTAATTTTGTAAACACCTCCTTGCTCATTACACCTCTTTCAAAACCTTGATTATAGTGTACTCTCACTCCCTACAAAAGTCATTCTCAAGCACCAACCAGCAAACTTGCTCCATAAAGGGCAAGAGAGTAAATATCATTGGCTCGCGGGCCCGAAGGTCTCAGTTGCAAGTCTTGGACTCTGCCCTGGCCATTGTAAGTGTTGAAGCAGCCACAGATCATATTTTTAAAATGGGTTGACTACTTTCAAGCAAAACTTTATTTATGATCACTGAAATTTGAATGTTCATATTCTATTTAAAGAAAAAATTTTCCCAACTATTTAAAAATGTAAAAACTCATCTTAGGTCATGAACCATAATAAACCAAGTGACAGGTTCACTTTGACCTGCAAGCTGTAGTTTGCAGACTTCCTGGCCTAATGTCCTTTAGTCCAACAGTCAAATTAACCCACATTCGCAACCCAGCCATTGCTTCAGCATTAGCCCTCACTGTTTCCAATGCACCGCCAACATTCTACCACTCCTAATAAATTAAGCAACTTTGTTCCCTGAATGCACTGTGCACCGTCCCATCTCTGATCTAATAATGTCATTTCTTCCATCCAGCACTCAAGACTCGGTTTATTTTTTTATTTATTGTTTTGCAGTTTCTGGCCGGGGCTGGGTTTGAACCCGCCACTTCCAGCATATGGGACTGGTGCCCTACTCCTTCGAGCCACAGACGCCACCCATATTATTATTTTTTTTTTGCAGTTTTTGGCCGGGGCCGGGTTTGAACCCACCACCTCTGGTATATGGGACTGACTCCCTACTTCTTGAGCCACATGTGCTGCCCCCAAGACTCAGTTTAAATGTCCCTTCTTTCAAGAAACATTTCCTTGAAATAATCTCTTCATCCCTTATAATAGCAATTTCTGCCTTGCTCTGTATTAAGCAATTTGCATACATTTTATCCATTAGCCCTTAGCTTATGAAATAGATGTTATTATTAATAGAACCATTTTACAAATAGGAAATTGAGATTCAAAATGATTATGTACCCAGTGTCATAATAAATGCCCAACCCGGAATTCTAACTCAGATAGATATTTTGGACCCCTAAACCCATGCATTGCCTTTGAAACTCCAGGTACACCACACGTGCTAGTATTTTATTTGTACTTCCTTTATGATGCTGCTTCTATTTCTACCCACTATTAGAGCTATTTATGTGAATGTCTTCATCTCTTTTTCTGCAGCCCTGAATTCTCTAAGGCACGGTCCTTGTCTTATTCATACTTGTCTCCTCTGAAGGATTTGCATAGAATAAGCACTTAATAGATCTTTGCTGAGAGAAGGAGCACCATTCATACACACTTGTAGCAATGAATCCCTGTTATTAACTTTTGGATTTGATTGCCTGTAATCACTACCCTTTATGATAGAGAATGAAGCCGTCTTTATTATTACTATTATTATTCCAGAAGGCAAACCCAGAGGTAAACAGAAAATCAAAACTGGAGCCTATCAGAACGTATTGCAAGATTTGATTTATGCTCAAGTATAAACAAGGTACCTACAAATATGATAAGGATTTAGCCAATTGTTTTAGATTTTAGTACCTTCTAAAAAAAAAAAAAAAAATTGGAGAGATAGAGACCAGAATTGTTGGCATGTTAATGAGTTCCATTAGCCCGTGAGCTCTCAGGTTGTTATAATAGTTCGTGGGCTTTGCAGAGCCTTCCACACCATCCCCATCTGGCACTGTTGGTTAGTGGACAGAGAGACTACTCTCAGCCTGCTGCTTGACAGGGTCAGCCTCTATCACTGTGGAACACTTGGAGCATTTAGAATGGAACGGTTGTCTGGCCTTGTACTTGGCAATAGAGACAGACAGAGCAATCAACAACTGCCATCCTCCTACAATTCAACTAGCCAAACCTAAAAAGTGAGTGATTCTTCTGTCTTCTGAGGTTAAGTCTGACAAATCTTTTCCTCCTTTAGATGTGATACCTGTTAGGTTATTAAGTAAAAAATTTAATGCACAGAGGAGCAGTATGGCAGTAGTAGTTCTTGAATCCAAGAACTACTATTCATTCACCGTGTAACTTTCCATGTTCTATATCTTGTACACAAAATACTCACAAAATGGATAAAACATAATATCCTCTTCATTGAATTTTAAATAAGAGAGATCATATTTGCAATATGCCTACTGCAAGAGTCTGGCACACAGTAGTACTCAATTGCTGAAGCTACTTCCCTCTTCTTATATTATTTTTGAAAACATGACTAACATTGGTTTATAAGTAAGTTGTATAACAAGAATTTCATTGTTTTGCTTTGTTTTTTGTAGGTGATGTCTGAGGAACATCACTGAAATTTGACTTATGAATTATGTCACCATTAGAGTCTATTTTAAATGGGTAATGAATCCAGAAGACCTCAGATTTAAAATTGATGTGCTGAGAGCACAGAATGAGTCATGCTATACATAGACTGAAAGTTTCTGATTTACAAACACAAGCAGTAGAAATGAATATTCAAAGGGGGAGAACCACTGCATGCTGCTGACCCACGGCTCAATGACCTCGAGTCAGTCTGCAAAGAGCTGTCTTCACCCAACCTTGCTCTGGCTAGGAGTGTAGAAACCTATTCCCTACAAGGTATTTTTCCACCACAATCTTCTCCCTTCTTTCCTTTTCAGGATAAATCACCCAAGCCACACTGTTCCCTTTTTCCTCTCAACATTTTATCTCTAGTCATAGATAAGTTAATATCATCCCAGATAAATTTTATCTTCCATAATTATATGCATTCCCTTTAGCATTTGTCCCTCTACCTAGTCTTTATATTTTATTTGACTATTTTAAGATCCTCTATCTCCCTTCTTACCTATTAACTATAACTATAACACTAACAAAAGACATATTGCCATTTTGTGATGGGAAAACGCTGAAGCTTAAAATTAGGAGGAACTAAAAAATGCTTAAAACTCAGCATATCTGGAAGGTCATAAAAGAAGTAGCCAAGGATTGGGATCCAAAGTAAACATGGGAAAAGAAAAAAAATACATTGAAATTAGTAATTTTCCCATCATGTAATATCTTCTAAAAATGAGTAACGTCTAGCTTGGCATGGCATTCATTCCTATAGTCCCAGCTACTTGGGAATCTGAGATAAGAGGATCCTCTTGAGCCCTAGAGTTTGAGTACAATGTGGGTGACACAGTGAGGAAAGAAAGAAAGAAAGAAAGAAAGAAAGAAAGAAAGAAAGAAAGAAAGAAAGAAAGAAAGAAAGAAAGAAAGAGAGAGAGAGAGAAGGGAGGGAAGAGGGAGAAAAGGAAGGAAGGAAGGAAGGAAGGAAGGAAGGAAGGAAGGAAGGGAGGGAAAAATGAAGACAAGAGGGTATAGTCCATTTTAAAAAACCAAATATATAAAAGAATTGCTGTATGTAACACACAAACACACATCCAGAGACAGACATGTTTGTTTTTATTTCTTCAGAAGAATTTATACTTCTTATTTTCAAGATGCCAGCTTAAGATTAAGTCATGCAATTAATGTAAAGTGCCACCAGAGGTGATCAGTGGCTATGTTTAGTATCGTGTGACCCTAAAAATTAGGTTTAGGACACAACATTTATCAGAAATAAAGCCAGCATGGTTTAAATTTTTAATTATTAAAAAGTATTTGATTAGTAAAGTCATTTAGTTGTTAAACATGGTTTAATCATTAACATACATTGAAATAAATTATAAATATTTAATCAATAATAATTTTTAAATCCAACCCACAAAGCAAGGTATGTTTCTATTAGCTGATCCAAGCAAGAAGAGCATCACTTCTTTAAAATGTGGTGCTAGTTACCCTTTATCTATTTATAAACTAGACATTGTTAGTGCTTCAAAACAAAATACATTTAATTATTAACCAACTATCAATTACTGCCAAGGTTGGTCTAGCCTAAGTTTGAACCCTTTCAATGATAGGCTCCCATTTCATCCCAAGGCTTCCAATTCAGTCTTTAGAGAGTTCTGGCTATTGCAGAACCCACCCACATGTGCTTATATTCAACACATGTATATTGAGGAACTCCTACTGTTTGGTCCCGTGGTAGGCTCTGTAGCCCAGCACAAAACAAATGACACAACCCTTTTGGCCTTCATGGGATTATGTCATAGTTGGGAAAGCAGACAATACAGATAGATAGATGAGCTATTCAGTCCAGGTTAGAACAGATATAATCTAAAGCAAACAAATAAACAAACAAACAGGAACGGACAATCAGGGGAAGCTCCACCATCCTGCAGAAAGTGACTCAGGAAGTTGGTAACCAGAAGACTCAGAGCAGGCCCGGGGGGAGCTAATCCAAAGATGCAGGAGGAAATAAATGGTCCTAGACAATTTGAGGAACATCAGGGTGCTCATGTCACCAGGTCAGTATAAGTGAGGAGTGGACACCAGGAAAGGAGGTCAGAGAAGAAAGGAGGTGGGATGAGGACAAGCTCAGAGAAAAGGGCTGTGGTAAGATCAGTCTCCCAGAAACTGCCAAGCTCGAGCAGTGGAGCTGGAAAGGGGCCCAGCCAAAGAAGCCTCCAAATAACAGACCTCCGAGGGAATGTGCCCTCACGTGGGCATGTTCTTTTCTTCTTCAGGCTCAACGAGTCTACCTAATTCATTCTTTCTCTCCATGTCACCTGCTTTTGTAGCCCCTCTATTCTGTTGACTCTTCTCTAAATGTGATTCAGGCTGTCCATTTCCTCTTTCTGTGTGGGGCCTGAAACAGGGTAAAACCATTAGTTAACAAAGAGAAGTCTTTCCATTTGAGTGCTGATGTGCTCCAGCACAGCCCATAATTGTCCCCAAGGCAGCCTCTACTCTGGATTGTAATGGTTGTCTTTTATTTGTGCCTCTCCTGCCATAAAGGGGGAACTTCCTAAGACCTGTGACTTACCCTTGTCACAATTGTAGCCCAGAGCCTCTGACACAGTTGGCTCATAGACAGCTGAACAGCCTCACCTGTACATGATGTTAGTTGAATATTTATAGATGAAAAACTTGAGACACAGAAAGCTTACTCAACTTGTTCAAGGCATCAAAGTTAATGGGGTCATAGCCCTCAGGCAAGCAGGCTGTTCTGCAATCCTGCCATAGTATATTATATACAGGGTGGCATAAAGTTTTTGTGCAATTTAAAATAGTTGTTTATTTTAAAACAGTTGTCTATTTTAAATTGCACACAAACTTTATAGCCACCCTTTACATCCCATCAAAATTCTTATTTAATTATCTTGTCTTTCTTCCCCCACTAAACTTTGAACCACCTTGGGCCAATAGCTATGTTATATTCATTCTGATATCCACCATATCTAGCATTTATTGTCCTGTGAACTTGGGGAAGTCTTTTTAATTCTTATCCGCTTCACTGTCATTTTTTGCAAAGCAGCATGAAACGTATGCCCTTTCTGCCTCCAAAAGTTACTATGAAATTTCAGTGGAATAAGGTACATTGAATTAATGTGCCAAATAAGTCAAATAAGTCTGCCTCAAGAGAAACAATCAGAATGTAATTTGTGTTTCCAGTAGACTTATTACATAGGATTGGTTGACCTATGATTGAAAGAAAACTTGATCAGCCCCATGGTATTTCTGCCCTCTTGAAGCCAAAAATACAGTGTCAGTTCAATCACTGAAGATGTCTAATCTATGTATAAATCATAGAGTCAAGCTTTATCCAAAAGTAAAAGTTCTCTGCACCTCCCATAGCTAGACCTCTGTTAGAACATCCCCCAAACCACTCCCAGTTTGGATGATTTGCTAGGAAGACCTACAAGATTCAGGATATCAAGACACTTATTGCTATGATTTATTAGAGCAAAAGCTGCAAAACAAAAGCAGAAAAAAGAAAGGTGCATGGGGCAAAGTGGGAGACATTAGACACAAATTCCCATGGTCCTTTCCTAGCCTGCTAGAGGGTCAATGTGCAGGGTTTTTACTGGAGGCTTATCACACAGGGACCCCTTGCTTAAGACAAAATGAAATCCCAGACCTCCAGAAGGAAAGCAGGAATTCAGCATAAAACATACTGTTTGCACAGCTTAGGCACAGGGAGCTGCCCTGGTAAATTAGAGAGATGAAAACCTTTTAGAAGCCAAGTTTCCAGACATCAGCTGAGGGCCAGTTTTGTGATCACATCTTCCTAAGGAAAAGCACTCAGACCTGCTGTGTGAACTCAGAAGGCTGATGTCTTCAAGCACAAAAAGATGCGTGTCTTCCTCTTTCCTCTTCCTCATCTCCTCTCCACCCACCTCCCTGCGCCTGAATGTGGAGGGACTGGTGGGGGGAAAGGAGAGGTGAGAGGAGCAGGATGTTTCTTACTTAGCAGCTACTATTTTAACGTGGCTGTGCGCAGCTGGCTTGGCTGGTGTTTAATGATGGGCACTGAGTCTCACTGCCATCCTGTGAATTCTTCAAAGTTCTCTCCTGGTTTTGGCAGGACTTCTGTGATGTGGCAACACATTTTCCTTGGTCAGAGGTGACATCTCAAGCCCCTCATTTTTCATTAGACCCCCTCAACATGAACTCTCTCAGAGTTCCATCATACTTCTGAGTAGCCATCCTGGACAGAATTTAAGAGAGCCACATGCAATCACTCTCTCCTATGCACAGCCACATCTGGCCACAGGAAACATGCATGCATTTCTGCCCAGTAGGCACTGTGAGTGCAGAGGGCCCCATGCAGTCACCTTTTTTTGGCTGCAGTTGAATAGCCAGCCAGCCTGACTCTTTAGGTTTCCAGATCAGCCTAGCTGTCCCCTTAGCATCAAGCATTCTGAGTGACCCTATTGTTGGATTTTTCATTTGTTGCAGAAAAGTAGACCACCCTCTTCTCTCGCCTCAGTGATTGAGGGGTGGGTGGGCGGGAGAGGAACTCATAGTGCACCAGCAGCTTTCTCCAGAAATTACTTTCACAAATAATTCAGAGATTTCTCTCACAACTCTCTTTTTAATATCCAATATCCAGATGCAAATACAAGTTTTAAGGGGACTTAAGTTGACATAATTTGGAAGATGTTCTTCCTTTATATTAATAAAAGATCTGAAACTATAACACAAAACTAAGTACTAAATGTGTATTTGTTTTGAATGGTATGATAAATTTATAACAAAAATATTTTAAAAATCTGTTGTCTACTATAAACATTATTAAACTAAAAAGAAAAAAACCTACCTATACGGTTCTGTAATCCCTTTTTCTACAGGCTCCATCATTTCCAAATTTCTTTCTGCTTCATCTTGTACACTTACATGCTGCAATCTGTCCTCCTGGTTCTGCACCTCTGTGAGGTGCTACTAAAAGAAATCTGAGTATTTGTGGAAACCACACCCACACTGAAGCTGTTAGCAATAATGCAAACTGTGACACAAATGTGACCGCGAAGGATATCACAGCCCAAGCCAAATGCATCCACAAGTCAACTTCTCATTAGTTCAGTGGTTCTCAATGGAAAGGAAGTTCAATTTCATCACTCCAGTGGATTTTATCATAACTGTGGGGGTTGGAAAATAAAGTTGTTACTAAAATCTAGCAGGCAGAAGCCAGAGACACTGCTAAATAGTCATAATTGTTTAGGACATCCACCACACCAAAGAAATTATCTGGTCCAAAGTATTAATAGTGCTGAGAATAAGAAGCATTGCTAACTGGATCCTGCTACTGGGATCTCCAAAGAATGCCCCCAGGCAGTTCGACACCACCAGACACTGTGGATGGTATAAAAGAGGGAACTCTCCAGTCCTGAAGCATTTCAGCTGGAATATCTTACCTTGGCAAGTTTTGCAAAAACATGTGATTATATAATCTCATTGCCAGGGCTCTCCCAGGACCTTGGAAGGACCCCAGTAATTGATGGGTCCTCAAGCTTTAGCTTCATCAGTTTTGGGGTAATCCACCTCTGCTAACGGATTCTGTTTCCCCACCCTTGCCAAAACAAAGGCAGCAGGAGTCCTACGTTAGCACCCTATTACCCATTAAATATCAGCAAACATTTTTTTCAGACATATTCTAGTAACAAGCTAGTATATTGTCTCAATTTTATAAAGTCTAAAACAGAGAAAGGCCACAGACTATCCATTGGTAGGCTGGGACCTGGTTTGAAGACATGACCTTCTGACTGTTAGGATTTCAGTGTTTTGAGTGGATGACCAGCACTTCAAAATTATGGTACGTACCATAGAATCCCAGATGTCGGCTTTGATTGGATCTGATTTTAATGGTCCTATTTTTCAGTTTCCCTAAGACTCACCCAGCCCAACACATAGCTTCCCTGCCTGGCCCTCTAGGTATTTGAATCTTCGAGATTGTTCTCTGCTTTTACTGCAAAGGGCTTGCCAACATTCAACAGCAAAGTTGGTGTCTATACTTTAACCTTCCCATCCAGCCTCTTCCCATGAACAAAGGCTCCTTTACTTACCATGGGACATTTTCCTTTTCTTACAGAATCGCAAAGTCTGTACTTTAATAGAAAATCACATGGTCTCTGCAATTTGTCACATAGTAGACCTTCTAGGAAAAAAGAAAAATAGCAAAGAGAAAAAGCTGTATGTTCCCTGTCCAATGCAGCAGGCTAACCCAAAGGTGGCAGGTCCCAAAGAGATGATCCATGGTGAATTGCTCTAGGAAGACCATATTTTGAAAAGGCTGTGAGGTAAGATTTTATACTGATGCCAACACCAAATGACCAATTAAGCTTGTGAAAGTTCATAAGCAAAATAAAAGGCAAGAAATAATAATGGCAGCGTAGAAATTGCAATATGTTTAAAATAAAAGTTTGAATTTATTTCTTATGTGAGACAAGGAGATGCTCCACACTGGCATTTAGCAAAACAAAAAGAAGAGTGGGCTCTGTTTGAAGCCAGGTTTTCAAGGACCCTTCCACACACCATTCATGATTCCCAGGTAGGCAGGAGGTAGTGCTCCCAATGCCAGGCTTCAAAAGAGGTGGAAGGGCTTGAACATTCTTTATCCTAGAATCCTGGATTCTGTCCTACTAGTCTTGTTCCTAAACATGGGATTTTTTATTTAGTTGGAAGACATTGAATCCAGCTTTTTTGTTTTTCACTGAAGTTGCTGAGACCCACAGTTATTTGGCAACTCTCTGTGTCAACTTAGCTGGGCTGTGGTTTCGAGGTATGTGGGGAAACATTATTGTAGATGTTTCTGTGAGTGTTTTTGGAAGAGCTTAACCTTTAAATTTCTGCACTGAACTTTGAGTAAAGGAGATTGCCCTCTATAAGGTGTGTGGACCTCGTCTAATCACTTGAAAGTACGAATATATACCATCCATCCCCAAGCAACTGAGGAATCTATGCCCTCAAACTTGATCTACAATCCTGATTGATTCCTAGTTTCCAGCCTCTAGACCCCTGCTGGCCCAGGACTTGTGAGCATCCATAATCACATGAGCCAATTCCTTAAAATAAATCTCTTTTTATATACAGTCATAGCTTATTTTAATGCATTTTGCAGATATTGCATTTTTTTTTTCAAATTAAAGTTTTATGGCAACTCTTCATTGAGCAAGTCTTTTGAAGCCATTTTCCCAACAACATGCACTCACTTAGTGTGTCTTTGTCACATTTTGGTAACTCTCATGATAGTTCAAATTTGTTCATTATTATAGTTGTCATCACCATGTCACCATGAGCTGTGATCCATGATCCTTGATGCTACAATTGTAATTGTTTTGGGGTGCCAAGCTTCAGTTTGCTAAGACAGCAAACTTCATGGATAAATGGATGTATTCTGACTGCTCCACTGACTGACTGGCTGTTCCCCCAGCTCTCTCCCTCTCCTCAGCCCCCCTATTCCCTAAGATACAGCAATATTGAAATGAGACCACTTAAGAACCCTACAGTGGCTTCTAAGTGTTCAAGTAGAAGAAAGAATCACATGCTTCTCACTTTAAATCAAAGCTTGGAATGATTAAACTTAGTAAGGAAGGGATGACGAAAGCTGAGGTAGTCTGAAGCTAGCCCTCTTCCACCAGTTAACCAAGCTGTGAACACAGAGGCAACATGCCTGAAGGAAATTAAAAGTGCTACTCCACTAACATACAAATGATAGGAAAGAGAAACAGGTTTCTTACTGGATATGGAGAAAGTTCTAGTGGTCTGGATAAAAGTAAAACCATCTAAAATAATCCCGTAAGACAAGCCTAGTCTAGAAAAAGTCCCAACTCTCTTCATTTCTATGAAAGCTGAGAGAGGCGAAGAATCTACAGAAAAATGTTCAAAGCCAGCAGAGGTTGGTTCATGAGGTTTAGGAAAAGAAGTCATCTCCATAATCAAAAACTGCAGGGTGAGGCAGCAAGTGCTGCTGGAGAAGGTGCAGCAAGTGATACAGAAGATCGGGGCGGCGCCTGTGGCTCAGTGACTAGGGCGTCGGCCCCATATATCTGAGGGTGGCGGGTTCAAACCCAGCCCCAGCCAAACTGCAACAAAAAAATAGCCGGGCATTGTGGTGGGCGCCGTAGTCCCAGCTACTTGGGAGGCTGAGGCAAGAGAATTGCTTAAGCCCAGGAGCTGGAGGTTGCTGTGAGCTGTGTGATGCCACGGCACTCTACCAAAGGGCCATAAAGTGAGACTCTGTCTCTAT
>CAUYPK010143140.1:0-12827 GCA_963574355.1 Loris lydekkerianus
TGACAGGGTTGGGCCAATGGCATGGTACCACATTGGCTGTATCTAGGTAGAGGCAGTTTCAGGCTGGGCCTTGCTGAGTCATTGCTACGCGGAAGTAGCTGGATGGATCTACTTCTAGTCAGGCTCAGGAAGTTTAAGCATAGTTCTTAAAAACAGTGTGTAGTTAAGTCTTGGTTTCTATAAAATCACTGGTTTGGAGGTATAATTTTGTCCAATTACATTTAGTCCATTTATTAGTATAGTTATTTTAAGTCTATCATCTTGCTATTTGTTCTTTTTGTATTCCCAATGTGTCTTTTCCATTTCATTCTAAATCTTCTTGTTTGTTTGTTCTTTTTTGTGTGTGTGTTCTGAAATCATTTTTAGTATTCTATTTCAGATCTTCTGTTGACTTTTTAACTGTTTGGCTTATGTTGTGTTTGTTCTGGGTATTAAAATGTGGAGCCCTAATACCAGAATTTACCCTTCAGTTGATTTCAAATCACTTCAAATATAAAATTTCCACAAGAGTATGATTTCATTAACCTACTAATTCTCATCCTTTGTCATATTTATATTCTTATCACATCTTTTACTTATATATTATAAACATAAAAATCCATTGTTTTTATTTCAGCTATGAATTGACTTTTAAATATCTTTTTAATGGATTTCTTTTATCATTGTTTTATAGTTCTCCTTGTGGAGATGTTTTATTTCCTTGGTTTAGTATACATGTATTCCAAGGTATTTTATTGTCTTTGTAGTTATTGTAAACAGTATTGAGTTCTTGATTCGACTCTCAGCTTAACTGTTAATGTATAGAAATGCTACTAATTTGGGCAGCACCTGTGGCTAAAAGGAGTAGGGCCCCATATACTGGAGGTGGTGGGTTCAAACCCAGCCCTGGACCCCCACCCCAAGAAAAAAACTGCAAAAGAAAAAAAAAAAAGGAAAGAAAAGAAAATAAATGCTGCTAATTTGTGTACATTAAGTTTGTGACCTAAGATCATAGATGTAGCAAACAAATGGAAAAATGCCCCATGCTCATAGATTGAAAGAATAAATATTGATAAACATATTCTTACTGCCAAAGATGACTTACAGATTCCCATCAAACCAATGAATGGGAGAATACCAATAGCAGAATACCAATGCTATTTTCACAGAGGTAGAAAGAAATCCTAAATTTTGTGTGCAGTGGACTATGAACAGTGTTTGGTAGGTACACATACGGCTGTGAGTCAAGCTTTACAGAAGCAAGCTATAATACTGAAAACATTTGAACCCTGTCAATATTTTGAAATAAAAAAGAAAATAAGAATCACAGCAAGAAAAGAGAATAGGTGAGGATATTTTTCTGTGTGTGAGAGAGTGTGCATGCGCACATGTGTACACAGACCAGCAGGGTAAAACAGATACTATCCCCTACGTAAGCACATATGTTGACAACATCACAAAAATGCTGGCAATTGAGAAAATTTAGTTTTGGGATTTAAAAAAAATATTCAGTGCATCTAAATATGTAAATGTACATGTGTACACATGGAAATATACATACACACCATACCCATGTATAGTACAGATGCCAAATTGGTGATTATTTTCTCATTTCACCAAAAATATCTATCACTAGTTTTCCCTTTCTTCTGTAATATCTTTGGGTCATCTTCTAATGGATTTCACTTAATGAAGTTTTGCACTTTCTTGTGGGAAATTTTTTTAATACAACTCTTTCACCTTTGAAAGTGACAAACGTAACCATTTGCATGCTGACAATTTATTGCAGCACATGAAGTTTAGAATTTGCATGCACTATTATAGGAAGGAGGTGAAAAATATCTCACATTTTATAAGCACCAATATCACAATGTTCAGTTCTGTTTGTGCTAATGAAACTTGTGGCTTTTGAGCAACACAATCTTCCCTAATGAGGGAAAAATTTCCCAGAGGCGTGAAAACTTGTGCTCACCGAGATGGTATGTTTATTTAATTGAAGTTTTTTTTTTTTTCCTGTACCACTAAAAGGTAAAGATATATTATACATTGGCTCAGCACCCGTAGCACAGTGGTTATGGCACCAGCTGCATACACAGAGGGTGGAGGGTTCAAACCCAGCCCTGGTCAGCTAAACAACTGCAACAAAAAAATACCCAGGTGCTGTGGTGGGCACCTGTAGTCCCAGCTACTTGGGAGGCTGAGGCAAGAGAATCGCTTAAGCCCAAGAGTTGGAGGTTGCTGTGAGCTGTGATGCCATGGCACTCTATGGAGGGCAAAATAGTGAGCCTCTGTCTCAAAAAAAAAAAAAAAAAAAAAAAAAGATACATTACACATTACTTATGTAGACCAATTTTGTTAAAACTACAATTTTGTGTGTGTGTGTTTATGAGAGAGAGGGGAAAAAAAAAGAGAGAAAAATAGAGAATGTGAGTGAGGGAAAGTGAATTAGAGGAAAAGAAAGAGAGATGGCCGTAAAATGTGTGGCTCCTCGTTCATTATTACCCCAGGGCATGGGCTCTGAATCAAAATGATAGTTCAATTCTATTGAAACATTATTGCCTACACTCCTAATTTTTTAAAAAATGATATACTTTTGGCATATTCATTCAGAAATATTTAGATTCTACAAAGAGGAGAAAATGAAAAATGAGGCTTGGAGATAAAATATTCTAGCAATCCTAAAAATATGATTGTCCACCATTTCCTTCTTTCGTGAACCATATGCTTTGCTTTTTTTGTCTACGGGAGATCTAAGGCAGATGATATCTGGAAGGCTTTTACTGCTCCAGAGATTTTGATGTTTTTAAAGTTTCTGTCTAAAAGTTGGAATGTTGAAATATTAGAAGAAAGGACAGAAATACGTACATGTGAGCTTTATGACTAGCAGCAGTGCTAAAATTTTAATATCAAATGTATTGGTTTCATATTTCATTTCCAATTTACTAGCACAAGGTAGTTTTGGAGACTGTGTATTAAGCAGAGCTCAAATAAGCTAGCAAAAAAAGATAGTCCTTCCTTAAATTAAGACATTTCCCCTTGGTAAAAAAGAAAAGGTGAACACTGACTTTAAGTCCCCATGTTAGAAGTACAATATAGGAATTTGGAATCATTAAATGTACCCAATACCTAAATGTGGCACAAATTTGTTTACTTGTTTAATGAACACAGTTTCTTCAATCAGTAAGCACACTGGATATCGTCATACAACCACCACCCAGGAATAGTAGGCCGACTTGTAAATGTCTCCAGCTGTCTCTAATTTATACACATCTCTCACCTTGAAGTCTCAAAATAAATATAGCATCAAGGGGTGTCATCAGTGTTAATAAGTCTAAAGATAGCATTGTTAAATGATATCTAAAGAAAATCTAGTCTGAATGGTATTTACCTTAAGAAATTAGGAAAATCATATAGTTGTATATGTGTGTGTGTCTATAAATACAGTATGTATCCTTTCAACAAAAGATAACAAATGCCACGTAAGAACAAAGTCACGGGTGTTGTTACAATAAGTCTGCCAACTCATAAATCAGGATTTTTAATGTCAGCTTCTTCCATAAACAAAAAGTTCTATGGCCAATTAATGCTATAGCATCAATTTGATAATTAGAGCCAAAGTTAAGACAACCTAGATTCAAAATTTTCTTAAATACAGTGTGTTGCTTTGGAACACTTCCTCACATGCTTCAAAACTAAAATTCTCTTTCATATTTAAAATGGTTCATCTAATAGTGAATGAAATGTGCTTCTTCCTGGGAGGATATAGAATATTCCACAACTGTTAATAGAGCTGTGTTAATTTAGTGGATACTAATCACACATGGGTATTTATATTTCTTAATGAAAATTAAATACAATTAAAAAAAATTGGTCCTTCGGTGCCTCAGTGCCTTACTTGTCAAGCATTCTGCAGCTACACGTGACTGGTCATTACTGTTTGGGACAAGATGGAAAGTTCTTTTGGACATGGCTGCACATAGAAACACCTCAAAAGGATTTGGAGGTAGAAATTCAGAACTTCTAGAAGTGTTAAAAATGGTAGAATGATTTGGCCTGGAGTAAAGAAAGAGGCCTCATGATGATCTCTGAGTGACAGGAAGGAAACGAAGAAGCGACAGTCAGATGTTTTTCATAGACTGGTTAGAAACAGGAAGGATTTAGGTCAAGCAGAAATAGTAAAGGGTATTAAACAAGCAAATGACTTACAGGGATCTTTCTTTTCAAGATTTTGTGTGAAAAAGCCACATACCTAGTCACTGTAGGTTAATTATCAATGATAATTGATATCAATTGATAATTATATCAATTATCAATAATATAGCAATTATCTATATTACATCAATTAGCAATCAAATTGTCAATTGATAATTGATGTAATTAGCATTGATAATTAACCCAAATGCTTTGGTGTCTTTTCTAAATTTAGAGAGGCAGAGTTAGCCAGTCAATAAAGCAATCAACATTTAGTGCATGGACACCATGTATCAGACACCTACTGGGGATAGAGATTACAGCATGAGCACTGTGTAAGGTTCATGTCAACCTTACCCTTATAATATTACATTCCAGAAGCAAAAAAGAAGCAATGAATACACGAACAAATAAAAAAAAAAAAACCTCTCAGTTAACAAATTGGATCCCACGTTGGATAAAGTGGAATAGTAATAAGGAAGTGACTACGGATAAAACATGACTATGGGACATCAAGGACGATCCGATCCCTCTGAGTAAAGGACATTTGAGCTGAGATTTCCATAGGGGGGTGGAGGGAGCCACAAAAGAATGAGATAATCTGGGAGACATTGTTCCAAGTAGAAGAAACAAAAAGTTCCAAACCCTCAAACCTCCACAGAGAGAAGAAAACAAAACCCACTGCCTCTAACACAGGAGGAGAATGGTGCCTTGGGATGAGCTGGAGAAATATGCAGAGCCAGGTAATGTAGGGCCCGTCCTGTGGGCCATACTGTGGTGTTACATATTATTCTGGATGTAATTGAAGTCACTGGAGGATTTGCCAAAATCATTACGTCTCCTCTTCCACATCTCCTCCCTGACCAGAGGCTGTAAGGAGAAGGGCAGGGCAGGGAGGGCAGTCCGTAAAAGAGACCATGACCGGACTACGGTTTTATCAGTGGAAATGGCAATGAATGCTCAGATTTATTATGTTTGGAGGTAAAATGGAATTCATTGATGGGTTGAGTGTTGTGTGTAATATAAAGAGAAGTAAATGATTATTGTTAGTGTTTTGGCGTCAAGCAAAGGGTGAGAGGAAAGATGGTGGTGAAAATTACTGAAATAGTAGAAGCTTGTGGCTGGGGGTGGGGCAACATATTTGGGTGGAGTACCTTGTTTTGTCTAAGATGTATTTTAGACATTGAAGGCATTTGAATATGGGAGTCTGTGAGTGAGGGGAAAACCCACTATAAAAAAAATCAGTAAAAATATAGAAAAAAAAATGAACACTTCTATCAAGCATCTTCATCTCATTGACATTTTTAGAACACTACCACACATACAAAATATATAAACTTTTCATATGCTCATGAAAGATTCACCAAGACAGACCATCTGTTGGGGATAAAATAAGCCCAATTAATTCAAAGATTAAAATCTTACAAACTTTCATCTTAAAACTACCAATGAATTAAATTAGAAGTTAACAACAATAAAATATCTAGAAAACACCCCAAAATTTGAAAATTAAGTAACATACTTGTAAATAAACCATGGTTTTAAAAAAATCACCAGAAAGGAGGAAAGTAGTTTCATTGAATTATAATCAGAATGCAGCACATTAGAAGTTAGTGGATTCAACTAAGACAATTCTTAGAAATTTATACTTTTCAATTTATATAATTAAAATAAAAGATTAAAGCAATGACCTAAGTTTTCAATTTAAGAAGCCAGGGAAAGAAAAGCAAATGAATCCAAGATTCAATGGAAAAGTAATAAAGATGAAATTAGTGAAATAAAAAACAGAAAAGCAATAGATAAAATTTTTAAAAGCCCAAATTTGTTTCTTCTTCAAGCTTAAGGAGGTTGTCAGACTGACCTACAAATAATGACAGAGGTAAAAATAATGAAGCAGGAATAAAGATTGAAATAAGGGATTTAAAACTGTCTTTATACACAGTTTATATAGTTGTTTCCAAAGAAACTCCAAAGACATTCATAAAGATAGAACTAATAAGAAAATTTAGAAAGTACATTATATTATATAGAGCCAAATTATAGAAAAATTAATTATATTTTTATATACTAACTGGAAATAATTGAATAATGACATTAAAATATAAACAAACACTCATTCACAATACCATCAAGAGAACTTTGGTCAGCTTCAGTGATTTAAGCCTGTAATTCTAACACTCTGGGAGGCTGAGGCAGGAGTATCACTTGAGCCCAGGAGTTTGAAGTTATCATGAGCTAGGCTGATGGCCTGGCACTTTAGCCTGGGGCAGCAGAGTAAGACCCTGTCTTAAGGGAAGAAAAAAAAAAAAAAAAAAGAAAGAAAAGAAAAATTTAAATACTTGGTGATAAATTTAACAAATGACATGCAAAACCTCACACTGAAAACTATAACATGTATAACATGTTGCCAAGAAAAGTGAAAGAAGACCTAAGTCAATGGAGAGATATACCATGTTCATAAATTAGAAGACTCAATATTGTTAAGATTTCCCTCACCCCCATAGTGGGGTGCAAACTCAGTGCTATCTTTACCCACACACATTACAGCAGCCTTACATATGTCTCACATATATCTAATGAAGGATTTTCATTCAACATATACAAAATAACTGCTGTATAGCAACACTGAAAAGATAAACTAAACATATGGAAACAACCTGGATACTTGTTAGAAAAATTAAAACATATGGCTACATATTCTTTTCTTAGAAAATATTAACATTATGATTACCCCAAACTGACAACCATTCAAGTGGGACAATCCAGTAGAAATATATATATATACAAATTGTAGTGTATTCAAAATATGTAATGTTTCTAAATTTTAAGAGGAATAAACGGTTGATATACAGGACAAAGTAAATAAATTTCAAGTGTTTTTGTCTGACAAAAAAGAAATTAGCAAGACACAAAGGGATACACAGTATGAGTTCATTTACATGAAGTTCAGGAATAAACACAACTGATCTACTGTGAAAGTAATAAAGGAAATGTCTGCCTTTGGAGTTTTGGGATTGACTGGAAGTGAGCACAAGGGAACTCTCTAGGATAATAAATATAGAGTGTTGGTTACATGAATGTATATGTTAGTCAAAATTCATTCAGTTATTGGGCGGCACCTGTGGCTCAAAGGAGTAGGGCACGGGCCCCATATGCCAGAGGTGGTGGGTTCAAACCCAGCCCTGGCCAAAAACTTCAAAAAAAATTCATTCAGTTATGCCCAGTTATGCCCTTACGATTCCCAGATCCTCAATAACAAAAAGCAAGCCAACACAGAAGCCACAACTATGACTCAAGCAATTAAGGTGCCAGCCACATACACCAGAGCTGGCGGGTTCGAAATCAGCCTCGGCCTGCCAAACAACATTGACAACTACAACCAAAAACTAGCCGAGCATTGTTGTGGGTAGTCCCAGCTACTTGGGAGGCTGAGGCAAAAGAATCACTTAAGCCCAGGAGTTGGAGGTTGCTGTGAGCTGTGATGCCACAGCACCCTACCCAAGGTGACAGCTTGAGGCTCTGTCTCAAAAAACCCCCCAAAAACAAAAAAAAACATATCATCAGGTTCAACCCAAAACCCCAATCTCTGGTGTTACCTTCTTCCTCAAATTTCATTTTTTGTGTGTTTTACAAGGTCATTTGCTAATGCACTGGATTTAAACTCTCACTTGAAATAGCATTAAACCTCGTGCCACTCCGTAAACTTCCATTCTTCTCCTTTCATAGTGTCATTCTTGACTGCAGAAAATAACACTGTGTAGAAGCACATGGCGACCTCGGTTTCCACGATTAGTCCAGCTGCCAAGTGCGGTTGCTTGTCTGTGAAGGCTCAAGTCCTATGCCAAAATTACCAGGCATGTAGGTCATTTCTTTTTCTCTAAGAAAAGCAAGTTGCAACGGGTAAGGAGGCTTGGGATCTAAACTCTCTTCATGTCTTAGGCATGCCTGACTACAATCATCACCTGAAGCCAGACTCTAACCCCAGACCTCACTGAAGGGCTCTGAGCCCTATTTATCCCCCAGGGCCACCTGAGCCTGACCATTGCCTGAGGCCTGACCCTGACCATCACCTGAGGCCGGGCCCCAACACTAGCCCTCCCAAAAGAGGCATGAATGTTCTTTATCTCCCTGAACCTAACCATCACCGAAGTCGGGACCTAATCCTAGCCTTCACCCAAAAGCCCCAAACCCTCTTTATCCCCAATTCTGTCTGCAAATAGAAGAAGACATCAGGAGTCTTAATTCAAAGTAATATGGTCAGGCAGTGTTGAGTGCTGATTTAAAGTTTTGGTCATACATATAACACAAATCCAATTGGTGTAGCAGATATGAAAAGGAGCTAGTCACGCTGAACTCCATCTGTTCTCCTTTTACATCTGCCTAAAGGAAGTATGTGTTCCTGACTCTTCTTGATCGTGAATTAAGCTTTGTGGGATAGTTTCTCTGTAGGAGTAAGGGGATTCCTTTAGCTGTTCAGTACTTTCCGTGACCAAGTGAGTCCAATTTGACAGTAATAAGTCCCTTGCCTAGCAGCTTTAAGGTTTTTATTTGCCCATTCTCTTTGCCTGTCTCTAGTGTGTCTAGAAAATCAGCCCAAGAAGGACATTATTCATAGTGAGGGGTGGGGAATGTAGGAAAGGGCAGCAGGGAGGAGGGCAGGGGTTCGGGGTCACGTTGTATGGCACACCTCTTTGGGCTCGGGACATAATTATAAGGGAGACTTTACCTAACAAATTCAATCAGTGTAATCTAATTCTTTATCCCCTCAGTCAATCTCAAACAATAAAAATGTAAAAAACAAAAATTAACAAAATGCATTACTGAACTGTAAAAAAAAAAGGAAGGACATTATTGAGTTATGTCTTCAAAACCTTCACAGTGGAATGTGGAAAATAAACAAAAGAAAACAAAGCAAAATAAATTTCAGAGAATAACTAGCTTTCAGTCAAAGAAAGGAGAGTGGGAGTGATCACAGTAGACCACAGTAGAAATCAAGAAAGTTTGCGATACCTAGGAGGAAAGTGGGAAAAACGTGGGTGGGCAAAAGGTAATTGCAGATGAACTCAGATTAATAGTTGATGTGAAGTGTGGGTTTCTGTTGGTGACTGATACTAACTGGACTATGAGGCATTAATGTGACTCATTATGGAAGCCTTTATGACCGGTGATTATACCGAGCCAGGTACTTTGTCTTGTGATGGAGAGAGGCTGATACCTGAGCAGACAGGAATCAAATATTTCAGTGAGTAGATCCTAAGGGAAGCCATTATAAAGATTCAGGAGTTGGTCTTATACAGAGATGAGAGAAGCTATAGCAAAATAAAGAAAATAGAGATAGACTATGAGATGAGTCTGAGGACTTTGAAAAAGAATGGATGAACTGTAACCATTAATTACTTATTCACATAGAAAATAAATTAATTACTTATTCACATGGAATATACATTTTGCTAGTAAACATTTTGAGTTGTGTTCAAAATCTTCCATAAGGCAATTTAATTCTTACTTTAAAAAAAGTTATTGATAACTTTGAGCAAACTATTGCTTTTTTTACTATTGTTTTAGCACACACTCCTGTTACCAGTTTTCTGTATGTGTAAATTAAGCACTTAGAATTATACGATAGGCATTGATTGTAAATTAAAACAGATGTGGTATAGATTGGTAAAGCTTGGTCAAAGCTATGCTTCTGAAAATCTTCTATAAAACTGAACAGTATATCTTAAAATTACTAATTAAGTCCTAATAATATTTGTTCTTATAGTTGTATTAATGAAATGTGTTGTAGTATACCTTGGAATGTGGTATGTAATGCCTCCAGATCTGCTCTTCATAGAATTTCATTGGCTATTCTGTTTTTTTCTGGTTTCATGTAATTTTTTTTAGCTTTAAAGTGTGGCAGTGGTATATTAATGGGTATTGATTAAATCCATTAAATATGTTGATTGCTTTGGGTAGTATAAACATTTTAACAATGCTAATTCTTCCCAGCAATGAGCATAGCATGTTCTTTAACTTGTTAACATCCTCTGCTATTTCTCATCTCAGTGTTTCAGAGTTCTCTATGTGGAGATCCTTCTAAGATATTTTATTTTCTTCGATACTATTATGAAGGGCCTTGTATCTTTGATTTGATTCTCAGCTTGCCTATTTATTACATACATGAAGGCTGCTGATTTGTGAATATTGATCTTATATCCTGATGTTACTGTATTTCTTGATCACTTCTAGGAGTCTTGTGGTTGAATTCTTGGGATTTGGAGGTATATAATTGTTTCATCAGCAAAGAGCATTAGTTTGACCTCCTCTGTCCCCATTTGGATGCTCTTGATATCGTTTTCTTGCATGATTACATTAGTTAGGAATTCCAGTGCTATCTTGAGTAGTAGTGGTGATAGTGGACATCTTTGTCTGGTTCCAATTCTAAGCAGAAATGCTTTCTGTTTTTCTCCATTCCATATGACACTTGAATCATATTGATGATTGGCAGTGAATTTGTCAGTGACAGCTTCTATCAGTTTAAGAAATGCCTCATCTATGCCTATTTTCCTAAGTGTTCTTATCCGAAAAAGGTCGCTGAGTTTGTCAAGTGCCTTTTTCCATCTATTGAAAGGATTACATGGTCTTTGGTTTTACCTCTGTTTATACCGAGGTTACAGTTAGTCGTAACTGGGTAATAGCTTTCATGTGAATGATATCTCTGAGTTTGCATATGTTGAACCAGCCTTGGATCTCTGAGATGAAGCCCATCTGGTCATGATGAATTATTTTTTTGATGTGTAATTGTATTTTGTTTTCTAAGTTTTATTGAGTATTTTTGTGTCAATACTCATTAATTATACTGGTATGTAGTTTATTTATTATGTCTTTTCCTGGTTTTGGTATCAGGGTTATATTTGCTTTGTAAAAAGAGATGGGGAGGATTTCATTCTTCTCCGTGTTTTGTAATAGATTCTGCGTTATAGGTACAAACTCTTCTTTGAAGGTCTGGTAGAATTCTGACGTGAAACCATCTGGTCCAGGACTTTGTTTTTATTGGAAGGTTTTTTATTGTTGCAACTTCATTGATATTGGTCCATGCTTGATATTGGTCCATGCAAGAGTTCTAGTCCTTTCTAGAATTAACTCTAAGAGGTAGTGTAATGTCAGGCATTGGTCTATTTCCTACAGTTTCAAATTTCTAGGTATAGTATTTTTTGTAGTATTCAGTGATGATCTTTTGTATTTCTATGGTATCTGCTGTTGTTAATATATTTTTTTTGTTTCTGATTGATCTTATTAAAAATCCTACTTTTTTGTTTCTAGTTAATCGGGCCAAGGGTTTACCAATTTTATCTTTTCAAAGAACCAACTTTTTTTTTTTTTCTGGTAATCTTCTGAATGGATCTTTCTATCTCAGCTTCATTTAGTACTGTTCTAATTTTGGTTATTTCTTTCTTCTACTTGTTTGTGTTTAGATTGCTCTTCATTTTTCAGTTCCCTGAGATGATTCATTAGATGATGATTGATGCTTTTTTATATTTCTAGATGTGGGCATTTAGTATGATAAATTTTCCTCTTATGACTGCTTTTGAAATATCCCACAGGTTTTGTGACTTCCTTATCCTTTTGTTCAAGGAATCTAATAATTTCCTTCTTTATCTTGTCCTTGATCCAGCTATTATTCAGCAAAGCATTGTTTAGTTTTCACGACTTTATGTGGGGATGTGTGTTTCTGTTGGTATTGAATTCAACTTTTATTCTGTTGTGGTCTATAAAGATATGAGGTGTAATTTCCATTCTTTTAAATTTTTTAAGGTTTCATTTGTGTCCTAAGATATGATTAATCTTTGAGAATGATTCATTAGCTGATAAGAAGAGTGTATATACACTATTATTGTCCAGCTCTGTCAATATTGAAGTACCCAGCTATGATGGTGTTATAGTTTACTGTACTGCACAGATCAAGTATGATTCATTTTATAAATCTTGACGCATTAGTTCTAAGTGCATTAATATTTAGGATTGAAATGTCTTCTTAATGTACTGTTCCATTGACCAGTTTATAATGTTCATCTTTGTCTTTCTTTTGTTGTTTTAAAGTCTATCAGATTGATTTCTGGTTTGTTTTGCTTTCCATTTGACTGAAATGTTGTCTTTCAGCCCTTCACCCTGAATCTTGATTTGTCCTTGGGACATAAATATGTTTCCTAAAGACATAAAATACTTGGCTTCTACTTTTTTATTTATTTATTTATTTATTTTTTATTAAATCATAGCTGTGTACATTAATATGATCGTGGGGCATCATACACTTGGTTCATAGACTTTTGACACATTTTCATCATACTAGTTAACTTAGCCTTCCTGGCATTTTCTTAGTTATTTTGCTAAGACATTTACATTCCACATTTACCAAGTTTTACATATACCCTTGTAAGATGCACTGCAGGTGTAATCCCATCAACCCCCCTTCCTCTACCCACCTCTTCCCTTCCTCCCCACCCTTCCCCCTTTCTCCCTATTCTTAGGTTGTAACTGGGTAATAGCTTTCATGTGAAGTTCCTAAATTAGTTTCATAGTAGGGGTGAATATATTGGATACTTTTTCTTCCATTCTTGAGACACTTTACTAAGAAGAATATGTTCCAGCTCCATCCATGTAAACATGAAAGAGGT
>CAUYPK010143142.1:0-13436 GCA_963574355.1 Loris lydekkerianus
TCTTGGAGTGTTTTGATCTTGTTTTGCACGATCTCAGATCTGTTGGCATAAAAGTAGCACTTCTCCTGCAAAAATAAACAGATGCCTCCATTTTTGGCAGTTAATAGGTCTAATCCCCTTCTTGTTGGGGCAAGTATTTAAGGTCTCTTGCCAAAACCCAAATGGGTTTTTTCTCGTTTTTTTGTTGTTTTTTTTTTAATTGTTAAATAATAGCTGCCTCCATAGCACCAACGACGGGTAAGATTCCCAAAACTGGGACAACCTAAGACAGGATATGAAGAGGCTGCATGGTGGATTACATTCATAGTACCCAAAGATGGGTAAGATCACTCTGCGTTCAGTCAACCTAAGACAGAGACCAAACCATTGATGTTTGTATCCCCATGACGGGTAAGACTAAAACTGCAAGAGCAGGCAACCTAAGACAGGGGCTATGTTTATCTGCCATACAAAAAACAAAAGAGGGAACTGTTGGGCCCTGCCATGTGCCTGAGGCCTAGTGCAACTTCCCGAGCCTGACTAGAAGTAGATTCATCGAGCTACTTCTGCTTAGCAATGACCCAGCAAGGCCCGGCCTGAAACTGCCTCTACCTAGATACAGCCAACATGGTACCATGCCATTGGCCCAACCCTGTCACGTACCTCATCCCCCACCTTCTTTCCCCACCCCTTCCTCACACTCTATATAAGCGGCTGCTTGACGCAATAAAGTTGAGTTCCTGCTTAAAAAAATAAAATAAAATAAAAATATTTTTTAAAAAAGAAAAAAAAATACACTACTGGGATCTGATCAAACTAAAAAGCTTCTGCATAGCCAAGAACACAGTAAGTAAAGCAGGCAGACAGCCCTCAGAGTGGGAGAAGATATTTGCAGGCCATATCTCTGATAAAGGTTTAATAACCAGAATCCACAGAGAACTCAAACCTATTAGCAAGAAAAGAACAAGTGATTCCATCTCAGGCTGGTCAAGGGACTTGAAGAGAAACTTCTCTAAAGAAGACAGGCACACAGCCTATAGATGTATGAAAAAAATGCTCAGCATCCTTAATTATCAGAGAAATGCAAATCAAAACTACCTTGAGATATCACCTAACTCCAGTAAGATTAGTCCATATCACAAAATCCTAAGACCAGAGATATTGGCATGGATGTGGAGAAAGGGGAACACTTCTGCACTGCTGGTGAGAATGCAAACTAATACGTTCCTTTTGGAAAAAATGTTTGGAGAACACTAGAGACCTAAAAATAGACCTGCCATTGGATCCTACAATTCCTCTACTAGGTATATACCCAGAAGACCAAAAATCACATTATAACAAAGATATTTGTACCAGGATGTTTATTGCAGCTCAATTCATAATTGCTAATTCATGGAAAAAGCCCAAGTGCCCATCAATCCACGAATGGATTAATAAATTATGGTATATGTACATCATGGAATATTATGCAGCCTTAAAGAAAGATGGAAACTTTACTTCTTTCATGTTTACATGGATGGAGCTGGAACATATTCTTCTTAGTAAAGTATCTCAAGAATGGAAGAAAAAGTATCCAATGTACTCAGCCCTAACATGAAACTAATTTATAGGTTTCATATGAAAGCTATAACCCAGTTATAACCTAAGAATATGGGGAAGGGGGAGAAGGAGGGAAGAGAGGGAAGGAGGATGGGAAGGTAATTGATGGGACCACACCTATGGTGCATCTTACAAGTGTACATGTGAAACTTACTAAATGCAGAATATAAATATCTTAACACAATAACTAAGAAAGGAAGGCTATGTTAACCAGTGTGATGAAAATATGTCAAATGGTATACGAAACCAGTGTATGGTGCCCCATGATTGCATGAATGTACACAGCTATGATTTAATAATAAAAAATTAAAATTAAAAAAAGAAAGAAAATTATATGAATTTCAAATTTCAGTGGGTGCAAATGAGTTTTGTCGGTACATAGCCACACTCATTTGGTGACATACTGTCTAATATCACTTATGCATTGTAATGGCAGCATTGAGTATTTGCAGCAAAGACATACCTACATCCCAAGGCATCAAATGTTTGTCATCTGATTCTTTACACAGAAACAGCTATTCTCTGCATTGCAGTACTACCACATGATGCCTTCAGGGCCTTGTTCTTTGTAGACAACTTAATGAAAACATAAATAAAAGTAAAGTGCATATGAGGAAAGATGGTACACCAAGAACCAGAGTCCTGGACTTCAGTATCATCTCTATCAATTACTGTCTTTGTCAATCATGCTTGAAGTAGAAAAATTTGTTAATCACTCTTTACAAAGGGATAATGCAGTAATCCAGAGTTATTCAGCAGCAAACTTGTTACTATATATATGCTGGAAGGAGCCAGGAGTTGGGGCAGTTTCAGGATTTCTAAAAAAGAAAATCATGTAGAGTTGGTCACTTTGAGAGTATCTGTATTCTTCTGTAGAGATACAGACAACTGCCAGGAATCTCTCAGGAAAGGAGCCAAGAAAATAAATGCTCTGACCTCATTTCCCTATTCCCATCTTCTGCTGGGTCACCCTATTGGTGACACCTGATCAGGCACTGAAGCCCCGTACACAGGTTGGTTCCTGGAAAAGAGGAGACAGACAAGCTGGAGAGTCAGGGGGAGATACCCTACAGACAAACCTAGTGGTGAGTCACAGCTCTCCTGCAGCCTCCAATGTTTCCCCCTAATAAACTGGGCAAGTTGGGTTGTAAGATCTTTACAATTACAATAACCCAAACAACAATAAGAATAATAGAAATTATTAGTTGAGACCTTCCTATATCCCACATTCTCCTTCTGTCAAATAACCTTCAGAATAAATATTATCCCGGGTATACAAATAGAAAAAACTGAGGCCCAGGATACTCATTCACACAACTAATAAACTGCTTCACTTGAAACTAGACTGTACTTTTCTCCCACATTTTTACTTTGCATAATCCCGATCTGGTTGCACTGGATAGGGCAGTGGCTACATGGAGCCACTACTGTCTTTGGAATTAAACTCAACACTAACTACTCAGCTTTAGGTTTCCTGGTCAGTGCTTTTAGATTCCTAAATTCACACAGCCCTCTCTGATCTCACACCTCGTTTCTAATTTCAGGCACAATCTCCCCCATACACGGGTTAAGACAGCCTGGAAGATTAGAAATGAGGAAAAAATATGGCCTGTCATACCTAACTTCTTTCTTGTTACTGTCATAAGACTTAGGCAGAAGTTCTGTAACAGAGACGTCTGATGACAGATGTACCCATGTTTTCCAGGAAATGTGTTGATGGGCGAACATTATAAACTCTGGTATGTTTATTTATTTATTCTAAGCAATTTGCTCAACACTAGATCCCTTTGTATATCATAACATGGATGTGATCTCTTAATTATTCATGCCATTAATAATTGACACCATTAATAACACTGTAATGCCATTAATAATTGAGTACATAAAATGGAATTCTCTGGAATTAATTTATTATCATTAATTTTCTGCGCCAGCTTACCAGAGCTCATTAAAATAGTGACCAGAGCCTATGCATTACATTATTTAACTAGTTATCTTCAGGCTTAAAGAAGCCAAGAAATCATAGAATCCATTTCAACCACTTTCTTTTCTTGCCATTAACAGCCCCTCTTTTCTTTCTCCAGGAAAGGGGAAAATCTTCTTATGAACACCACCATAGCATTCATCTTGTACTCAGTGCTGGTTTATAAAATGCAAGGTAAAGAATAAAATCAGAAAGGAATGCTGCCTATGGAGCGAGCCACCTCACCTGGAATTAGACATGTCCTTGGGGCCACCAATACTCCCAGACCAGGCACAGAGCTCAGCCTTCGTCCTGCCAGAAGTTCCTTGGACTGTAATATGCCTCATCACTCTTTAGAGTTTTCACTGCCTATTTGCTTCCGCAGGATTCACCTTTCTTAAGCTAAACAAAGAAAAATATTCCTGCCTCATCCAATAGCCCCTTGACACTAGCCCTGAAAATGAACCCATTGACCCTTTTAAGGATTTCAGAGTCAATTATAACATAGCAACTGAAGGCAGAGAGTAAGAATGACCTACACAGATAGTGCACACAGGCTCAAAATTTTAGTGTTACAGAACTCCAATCTTTATGCAAGGCACTGAAATTTATTGAGTCTAATTTCTTAACCAACAAAAGTACCGGTATGATATCTATTGCAAAGGTAAAAGTGGTAGCCACAAAGAAGCACCACTCCCAGATCCCATTCTGGGAAGAACCTGATGCTCAGGTAAAGGAGAGCGTTGGCAAGCAGCTTCCAGCTGTCAGTGCCTTCATAATCTGCTCAGGTGCACAGAACTGCCTCATTGCAGGGCACATCCTTCCCGGGTAGGATGACCAACTCACCCAGTTTGCCTGGGTCTGCCCTGCCACCAAGCCCTGCATCCCAGGATAGATCTCTGGGCTGGAGCCTGACCCCACATGCATACGCTTAAAAGGACAAGGACAATCTTTGTGATGTTCTGGGTCCATTGTCTGGAACAATAGACAACATGATTCTACTCTACCCCCACCCCTGCTCGCACCAGCTGAGCCAAGTACAGCTGCACACAAAGCCCACTGGGATCCTCTGACAAGAAAATTAATGTTACATATTCCTTCTGTGAACTCCCATAACACTCCATAACTTCCTAATGGTGCATTTCATGTTCCACCTCTTATTATAGCTATTGCTGAATTTTTCCTGTCTCTCCTAGACTGGGAGCTGCAGACCTCATGCCATTGACTGGCACATTTGTGTGTGAAGAAATAAGGGGATATGCCCAGTGAGGTTTAAGAGAGCTCCCAACAGCAAGAGTTTAATTATCCCTTATGAAAATCTGTCACAACCAAGCATAGGACCTCTGACCTCCACCTGAACTCCCAAGACCTATTTTCTTTATTCTTAGGTTTGTTTGTACCTGAATAAATCAGGTTAAATAATAGATGAAAAATCACTTTGGAATAAGAGGTTAATCTATAAATACTTCTTGTGTCTTCACTTAAACATAGTCCAATCCAGTCTTTGAAAGAGGCCAGAATGTGTTGGCATTGCCATTCCAAGTTATATTGAGAATTTCTGATAGAAAGAAAGAAATAAACTAATATTATCTAGTAACAGATACTTACTACTAATCTTTTCTCAGTGGACTGAATGGTTCAGTTTGCCTTTTAGGATCTTTTAAAATCTTATCTATGCATATAGGAGCCTATGTTTCCCTTATGTACTTAGACATGATCAGATGCTCTAGAAGGCAAATTGTGGGTATTTTCTCATCCCTCTGACCTGGTTTAACCCTCCTCCTGGATTTAGTCTTCCTGATTAATCAGAGGGGAAAAATATCACAATATCACCTGGATGCTTTGATTGAGGATATTGAGCCTCAGTGATAGAAATCATCACATCCCTGATGAAACTTATCAACTGTTAATCAGTTCATTGACTGGTCCAAGATCCATCTGCATGATATGATATCAAATTCTATAGGAAAATGAAGCATTTGGCATACAGGGGCCCTTGAGTTTAAAACTCTTTGCCTTCCTGCTACTGAGGTTTGAAACTGAGTACTGCTCCAAATTAAGTTTACAACCCAGCTCCAACTAAAAATGTTAGGTCTTATATCTGCACATATTATCATCTGGAATACTAAATATTGATTCATTTATTTGTTTATTGTCTATCTTCCTCCAGTATAAATAATTTCTATAAGGATAAGTATTCTTGTAAAGAGTTTCTAGAACAGATTTTTACTTGTTGAACGAGTGAATGATGAACTTTTGAATTTTCAAACTCAGAACAATTCAAATGGAAGAGACTTCCAAAGCAATCTAGTTCAACCTGCACTCAGCATCTCTCTAAAGAATCATCACTTTGACCGTGAAACATTCCAGGAAAAGAGGCTCATTATCTCCCAGAAAGGTAGCTCAGTCATTTTATTTTAATTGTGGCATCAAATAAATTTACTCACAGGGCACAATTTTCATAAAGTCACACTTATATTTGAATTTGTTACAATGGAATAAGTCTTATGGCTACCTCAAAGGGTTAGTATTTTCCATAAAGTCAAATGCAGTTTTTACGAACAGCATGTATTGAATTTTTATCATGCTCTAGGTGCCTTGTTTACAATAATTCTCACAACAGTGCGATGAGGTATATTTTGTGTACCATTTTTGGGCTGAGACAAATGAGTTTCAGAGAAGATATTACTAAGGCACTTAGCTAAAAAGTGACAGAATTCAGTTCTGTATTCAAGTCTTCCTAACATTATTATGTTCTCTATTTGAAATAATCGGTAACACTTGCAGAGTGCTTCTCAAGCTCAGAAAATTCTCACAAATCTATCTCACTCAAAATTTATTAGAAATCAATGAGTAAGGAAAGCATAGGTCATCCTGAAGTTAGAGAGCTTGAGAGACATGTTGAGGACAATAAACAGTGGAGCTGAGTTAAAACAAGTTAACTGCAAACAAATTTCATGTCGCTTACCCTAACACTACCCCACTACAAAAGAAGTCTCTCGTTCTATAAAGTAACACCTTCCAAACTATTGATATTTATTTTAATCACTGAATTAATAAATATATCCTTGTTGTATTCCTATCATATGCCATAGTTACAACTAAAAGGGTAAAGAAGAAAATGTCATGGACCCTAAAAGCTATGAGTTCACAAAGAGGCAAAGAAATATTCATGAAAATGTTCAGGAACATCACAAAAGGCAGTAGAATAGATGTCACACTAACTCTAGGACATCAGAGCAGGACAGATGCTTCATTGAGCTGGTCTTTGTAATTAGTTGCAAACACATCTTTCTTCCCCACTAGACTATAAATATTTTGAGGGTAAGAATTATGACTTGGACATTTTGATATCCTCTTAGCATGCAGTAGAGTACTTAGCACAAAATAGGGACAATGATGGTGGTATTGTATTGTACAAGCTGTAGTTTTTACAAAATGGCATAGCCACTCTCATGTGTGCAAATAAATCAATGACCCTATATGAATTTACTTTTTAGTTGGGGAAAATTACATTCTTCTGCCAATGAGAGTAAGTAGGATCACTGAGACAAAGTCTAGAAGGCAAGAGAAGAATTTATCAAGATAGTAATACAGACACCTCACTTGTATCAAAACAAGAGCTGGTAGAACCAGAATTCAGAGTTAATAAAATTCAATGACAGGATTTCATTAGAAATGAATAGAGATATTAGGGATAATTGGAACAACGGTTCTTAATGGAGGTGGCTTTTGAAATGGGCCCTACATGGAAAGTAGATAATACACACATACACACACACACACACACACATATGTGAGTGTGTGTTTGTGTGTTTGTATATATATGCATATATGTGTGTGTGTATATATAGAGAGAGAGCATGTGTATGTATGTGTATATATATGTATATATATGTGTGTATGTATATATATATATATGTATATATGTATGTGTGTAGATAGATAGATAGATAGATAGATAGATAGATAGATAGATAGATAGATAACCAGAATTTGGAACAAATAATCTGGTGGTATTTACTAAGACTTATTATTTAAAATGTAAAGAGTAGAATCATATTCTTACTATTCTATGCATACTTCAACTGTATGTATTTTTGCTTGTAAAGAAAATGACAAGTCTTGTACCCACTAGTACCTAATGCTTGTTTCAAGAAAAATTTTGACCCACTGGAGTTCTATCTGATTAAATTAATTGCAGGCACCCCCCCTAAAAAAAAAAAACCCTTACATTTACTAAGACTTATGAAACAACAGAAAGTTATAAAACAGCTTTGCACCTACAATCAAATAGCTACTTAGCTCCAAACCCCACGTGTATTACAAACTTCTATAGAACATAAGAGACCCGAAATCTTTAAACTTTATGTGTTTTTGCTGCCAATATTTTTGTCTATTTCTCAAGTTTCTCCTGGTTCCTGTATCCTGTGCTGGCTGTTTAGGAGTGATAAGAAATCATAGCTCTTTCTCTCTGAGTTCAGTTCTAATTGAGATTGGAATATAAAAAGTAACACTTCCACTTCCAGTTATTGGGACACAAAAATTTAGTAATCAGTTTAGTAATCAATTAGTAATCAGTGAACAGATTCAATGTCATCTCAAACTAAATTAAGGAGATTTTTCCTTACCCAAATTGCTTATAAAAATTAAAAGTCAATACCCCCGGAGCAACGTAACATTATACACAAGGCCTTATGATCAATAAAGAAATTATAAGGCATATGAAAAATAAGATTTTAAAATGTGCATATTATAGAAGCAGAGTTGTAAGAGATACAGGAATAGAAGTTATGCGTCACAGACTTTAAAATCACCATGCTTGAAATGTTAAAAAAAAATCAGATGACTGACAAGATAGAGAATTTTAGTAGGAAATTGGAAACTATAAAAAAATGGAAATCTTAAAATTCAAATATAAGATAATTGGAATTTAAGAATAGTATGTGTTAAATTGTAAAGTTAATAAAAATTAAAGAGAAAAATATTGAAATGGAAGATTGATGAGAAAAAAAATCTGAAGTGGTACACACAGGAAGAGACAGAAAGAGAAAGGAGAGTGGAGATTTAGAAAAGAACCTATGAGACATGTGGGACACACTGAAAATGTTTAACAAGAGAGTGACTGAGAGAAAGTAAGGAAAAATAGGCTAGACATAGTGGCTCACAACTATAGTCCTAGAATTCTGGGAAGCCAAGGCAGATGGATTGCTGGAGCTCAAGAGTTCAAGACCAGCCTGAGCAAGAGCAAGACCCCATCTCTACTAAAAGTGGAAAAATTAGCCAGGTGTTGTGAGGAGCACCTATAGTCACAGCTACTCAGGAGGCTGAGGCAGGAGGATAGCTTGAACCCAGGAGTTTGAGGTTGCTGTAAGCTGGGTTGATACCATAACACTCTAGCCTAGGCAACAGTTAGACTATGTCAAAAACAATGGGAAAAGTAGTATTTAAAGGTAGATGGGTCAAGGATTTGCCAAAACTAACAGACGATAATCTTTGAAGCAGCTGAGATGATAGATGATTGATTGATTGATTGATTGATTGATAGACAGACAGATATTTCAAATGAGTGAAAATACTAGACCTAGTGATAGTTGACTACAGAAGAAAAAAAGATGAGAATGAGAAAATATCAAAATGACACATTCAAACTTAACAAAATACTAGAACAAAATACTAGAATTCTATTAATTCTAGTTCTATGGATTCTATTCTATTCTCATTAAAAAAAAAAAACTTAAAAAATAAAGGTGAAATGTAAAGATGTCTTTTTTTAAAAAGACAAAAACTGGAAGAACTGGCCATGTGCTGTCCTACGTCGAAAGAATTACTAGATTCCTTCAGGAAGAAGAAAAATGATGGGAGACTGAAAATCTGGAAGGACCGAGAAGCAACTAAAATAGTAAATACGTGGATTACCCCAAATAATAATGAGTATATATAACAAAATAATAATGGTTCATGTAATATAAAGCATATGTAGATCTAAAATATGTGACAATAACAGCTCAATAAGGTTGGTGGGGATAAATGGAGTTGAATTCCCTCATGTAAGGACAGAATATGTCATGAGAGAGTATACAACAACAACAACAAAAAAAAGTGAAATAATACAAAATGTTTACTCCACATAGAGGCTAAAAAAGATGAGTTAAGTAGAAAGCAAATAATGAGATGGTAAGTATAAGTGAAAATATATTAATAGTTACCTTAAAAGTAAAGTAACTAAATCTTTCAATTAAAAGAACAAAGAGTAATATCTTTGAATAAGGATAAACTAAGGTTTTTAAAAGACACATACCTTAGGCCAGGCACGGTGGCTCACACCTGTAATCTTAGCACTCTAGGAGACCAAGGCAAGTAGACTGCTCCAGCTCAAGAGTTCCAGACCAGCCTGAGCAAGAGTGAGATCCCATCTTTACTAAAAATAGGAAAAATTAGCCTAATGTTGTGGCTGGTATCTGTAATCTCAGCTACTCAGGAGGCTGAGACAAGGGGATCACTCAAACCCAGGAGTCTGAGGTTACTGTGAGCTATGACACCATAGCACTCTACCCAGGGTGACCGAGTGAGACTCTGTCTCAAAAACACAACACAAACAAACAAACAAAAAAAATGCCATAAATACAAGGATACAGAAAGTTGGAAAGTAAAAGTTCAAAAAATAATGCCATATTAATACAAGAAATTTGATATATTATTATTAGACATAGCAATTTTTTAATTTTAAGGCTTTATGTTTTAAGAGCAGTTTTAGGTTTAGCAAAATTGAGAGGAAGATGTATGCAGAGATTTCTCATATGACTCCTATGCCCCTACATGCATAGCTTCCCCCATTCAGCATCCCCTCAGCAGGGTGGTACATTTGCTACAATGAATGAACCCATATTGACACATTATCACTCAAAGTCCAAAACTTACATTAGAATGCACTCTTGGTGTTGTATATTTTATGGGTTTGGACAAATGTATAATGCCATGTTTCTATCATTATAGTATCATACAGACAAGATTCACTTTCCTAAAAATCCTGTATACTCTGTCTATTCATCCTTCCCTCCCTTCAATGCCTAACAACCATGTATCTTTTCACCGTCTTCATAGCTTTGCCTTTTCCAGAATGTCATATAGTACTTGGAATCAGAGTGTGTAGCATCTTCAGTAATAAACATTTAAGTTCCTATAATGTCTTTTCATGGCTTGATAGCTCATTTCTTTGCAGCAATGAATAGCATTACATTGCTTTGAAGCACTAGAGTTTATCTGCTCACCTACTGAAGGATGTCTTGGTCACTCCCAAGTTTTGGTAATTATGAATGAATTTTCTATAAACATCTCTGTTCAGTTTGGGGTAAATGTAAGTTTTTACCTCCTTTAGGAGTATTCTGCAACCATGCTGTACTCATTTATAAGTTCCAGGGGGATCTTTTTGTTGTTGATTCTCTTCTTTTTTCTACATGGAAATTCATGACATCTGTGCACAAAGGCAGTTTTATTTCTTCATTCCCAATCTGTCTACCTTTCATTTCCTTTTTTTGTCTTATTCATTACCTTGGACTTCTAGTATGTTGTTGAAAAGTAGTGGTAAAGGGGAAACCATTGTCTTGTTGCTGATCTTAGTGGAAAGCTTCTTGTTACTCACCATTAAGTATGATGTTTGCTATTTTTTTAAATAAATATTCCTTGTTAAGTCAAGGAAGTTTAAGGGTTATTTGAAATATTCCTTTAATATCCTTTTAGTGTGCATAAGATCTGTATTTATTTAACCTCCTTTGTTTCTAATACTAGTAATTTGTGTTCTCTTTAATTACTTCACCTGATTGGTGGATTATTGACTTTACTGATCTTTTCAAAGAACCAGGTTTGATTTCACTGATTTTTCTCTATTAATTTTCCTCTTTTCAATTTAATTGATTTATGCTCTAATTTTTATTTTTTTCTTTTTTCCTCTTTACCTTGGACTTCAGTTACTCTTCTTTTTTTAGTTTTCTGTGGTAGAAGCTTAGATAATTGATTTTAGAAATTTCATCTTTTCTGATACATAATGAATACTATGAATTTTCTTCTAAAACCTGACTTTTCTGCAGCCTACAAATTTTGATAGGCTGCATTTTTATTTTTTGTTTAGATATTAGATAAATTTTTATTTAGATTTAGATAGATAAATATTTTTTAATATGTCTGGATATTTCTTTGACATATGTCTTATCTAGAAGTGTATTGTTTCTTCTGCAAATATTTTTAGATTTTTCCAGTTACTTTTCTGTTGGTGTCTAGTTTAACTCCATGGTGGCCTGATATCACATAAGTTCTATTAATTTAAATGTGTTAAGTTAGGTTTTATAAGTGGGAATATGGTCTATCTTGGTAAATATTCTATGTGAGCTATTGTTAGGTGAAGTAGTTTACAGATGTCAATTATATCCAATTGATTGATGATACTGTTGAGGTTAATTATATCTTCACTGATTTTCTACCACCTGGAGATGTCCATTTCTGATGGAAGAGTATTGAACTCCAACTAAAATAATGCATTCATTTGTTTCTCCACGCAATTCAATCAGGTTTTGCCTCAGATATTTTGGCACTCTGTTGTTAAGTGCATACATGTCAAGGATCATTTTTCTTCTGGGAAAAATGATGTTTTATTATAATATAGTGTTCCTCCTTATCTATGATTGCTTTTCTTGCTGTGAAGTCTGTTCTATCTAAAATTAGTGTATCTACTCTTGATTTCTTTTGACTAATGTTATTATGACATATCTTTCTTTATCCATGTACTTTATATTTAACATGTGTTTTTTGCAGACAACATATACTTGGACTTTTTTTTTTTTTTTTTTGGCGGTTTTTGGCCAGGGCTGGGTTTGAACCCAACACCTCCTGCATATAGGGCCAGCATCCTACCCTTTGAGCCACAGGCACCACCCCATATACGTGGGGCTGGCACCCTACCCCTTTGAGTCACAGGCACTGCCCTATACTTGGACTTTTTGATCCACTGTGAGAATCTCTGTCATTTGATGAGTGCATTAAGACCATTGACTTTGAGTCATTCCTGATATAATTGGTTTAATATTACCATATTGTTACTTTTTTCTACTTGTTGCCCTATTTTTTTTTTCTCTTTTTGTCTTCTACTTTCTCCCCTGCCTTTTGTGGTTTTAGCTAAATATTTTATATGATTCAATTTTTTCTTCTTTCTTGGCATATCAATTAATTATACTTTTTTTTTTTTTTTTACTTTTTTAGGTAGATTCCCTAGCATTTGAAATATACATTTGCAACTTATGCAAACCCAGTTTTCAAATAACACTTTAACACCTCAAGGGTGCTATACCTACCATATAGTAACAAAATAGTCTCACTTCCCCCCTCACATCTTTTACATCATTGCTGTCATAATTTCATATTAATATAAACATAGAGAAGCAAATATATATGTATAAGCATACATACACACACATAAGCATGCATAATTCAATAAATGTTTGCTATTATTTTGAACATACTTGTCTGTTAGTTCAATTAGAAATAAAAATAATTCTTTACTTATCTTCACTTATTTCTTCTCTAATATTCTTCCTTTTTTATGTTTTTGTTCTTTGTCATTTCCCTTCTTTCTTAAGAACTTCTTTTAACATTCTCTGTAAGATAAGTCTACTACCAAAAAATTCCTTCAATGTTTGTTTGTATGAGAAAGTTTTTATTGTTTCTTCACTTTGTTTTTTTTTTTTTTTAAGTTATAGTAGTGCTTTATTTTCCTTTTTCTAAATGTAGCATTAAAGTCATCCAACATACAGATATTCCTAGGGTTCCTTACACATTGTACTCTATCTAAAGTTAGGTATTCTAATTATGAGATGAAGGAAATCATCTCATTAAATGGCAACAT
>CAUYPK010143143.1:0-40297 GCA_963574355.1 Loris lydekkerianus
CACTGGTTTTATAGACCATTTGACATATTTTCATCACACTGGTTAACATAGCCTTCCTGGCATTTTCTTAGTAATTGTGCTAAGACATTTATATTCTACATTTAGTAAGTTTCACATGTACCCTTGTAAGATGCACCGGAAATCTTCTAACTCTAAACCAGCTGCAAATGCATAGTGCTCCACAGGAACTTTGAGAAACTATGGGTGGAACCTTAACCTTTTTCCATTCTTTACTTAACTATTCATGGTTAAAAAAGAAGTGGGGTGGAGAGAGAAACGGGGGGAGGAGTGAGAGCGACACAAATATTACAAAACCATTTCAGCAGCTTTTATGCCCTATCACAAATTTTTAAAACAATTTATTCCCAAACGGTCCCAGGTAGTCTCAAAATAATGCCCAATTGGCTGCTGTTTTCTCTTTCAGTTGAATTCTTCTTACTATCATAATCTATGCCCTCAGTTTGTTTTCCAGAATTCCCAGTGACCTATTATAAAGGTATTACAGCATGTGTCAGGTGGGATGGCACTGTGTTGACCTGTTGAGAGACAATGGACCCATCATCATGTTTTTCTACTTTGCTTTGTTCTTTTAACTGAAACAAATGTCACACAGCATTTAGATTTGAGTAAGAAGTATAAACATCATGAACTGTTGAGTATGCACTACACAAATTGAAAAATTTCTATGTTAGTTCAAGGAAACTCCCCAAATGTCACTGTACATAGTAGTAAGCTAATGAACTTAATAAAAAATGGATAAAGTTGATTCACAAAAATATAAAGTGGATATAGCTGTGCTGAGTTTTGTTGCAATATAGTGTTCCAATTTATGAATCAACTATAATTGAATTATCCAGTTTCTTCCAAGTTGGAGTAATTGTGAATAATCTTACCATAAATATTCTTGTTCAAGAATCTTGATTTATGTATGCCCTATGTGCCTGTATTATATGAAGAAGAGAGGAATTCCTGGAAGATGCCAAGCATTATGCCAGAGGATTTTTCCAAAATGACTGTACTGAATTTTGTTTGAAATGTATGCTTCTGTTTATGCTTCAGTGCAGAAATAGGCAAAACTGAATGATGTTTACTAAGACACAAATAGGTGGCAATCATATTTTTGAAAGCAAGAAAACAATTCCTACAAAGTTCAGGAGAGGTTACTTCTGACTCTAATTAGATTGTATTTAGAGGAAATAAATTAGGTTTCCTGACTTTTCATGGTTCTGATATTTGGTCATTAAATCTTTCCGTGCCTAGGCTCTTAGATCAAATAAAAAATCAAATTTAAAAAATAAAATGAATTTCCGTATGATCCTATGTACCAATAAATATACAAAAGAAATGGGGAATTATAAGTATTTTTTTTTACCATGGTACATTATTTTTATAATTTAAAATATACCCTCAATTATATATTATAGTTTACATACTTATGTGAGGAGAAGACTCATGAGTATCAATATACATATACTCTTCACTCCCAGAGCTCAACAGGATGGGAGGAGAATATAAAGCAGATCTGGAGTATGTGATTTAAACTAAGTATATAAATTAGTACATCTTTAAATGAGGATTTAGGAGAATCACTAGAGCAACCACTAAAAAAAACTACTTTCAAAGAGTATACAACAATTTTCAAAAGTAAACTACAGATAAGGCTAAAGGTAATAGTAAAAATTATTCAGGTAACTAATAGGAAAGTATGAAAAGGGTGATGAGAGAAGCAAAACACAAAGAGAAACAAAACAAAGCAGAGTTAATTCTTACAATATCAAAAAATAATTAAATATAAATAGCTTAAAGATACCAGTTAAAATGTAAGTGGCTTCAATACAAAAATACAGAAAGCACAACACTAGATTTCTTAAATGACTCGCCTACGTGCTATTTGCAAGAAACTCATTTCAAATATGTTGATATTGGTAGGTTAAAAGTAAATGGATGGAAAACACTAATCAAAAGCAAGCTATGTAGCTAGACTAATATCAGATAAAGTAGATTGCAGAGAGAATAAAATTACCAGAAACAGAGAGGGACGCTGCATAATGATAAAAGAGTCAATCCACCAAAAATACATGACAATCCTTCACCTATCAAATGACCAAACTTTCACAAGATGAAAGCAATGAGAACATAACTTTCCATCTTTGAACAACAAATGCAAATTAGCAAACATGTGCTCGACCCTGTACCAAACACTTACATCCGTTATCTCATTTAATCTTTACAAAAGAAAAGCAAATAGGTTATTATCTTCATTCTGCATATGAGTAAAATAAAGCTTTAAGGAGGCAGAAAGCATCTTGCCCAAAGTCATTGAGTCAGCACTCCGTAGGCCAATTTCTTTTCACTCATCATTCTGCCTCCATCAAGATTCACGGTGCAGTCATTACATATAACACTGTAGTCCAAAATCTCCTTTTCTTGGCCACAAAGTCTCGGAGTATTTTTACTGGTGAACAAATCCTGGAGTCTGAATGAGTAATAGGAATAAAGTGGTCCTAGAAGGCAACAATAAGTACAAAGATGGAACTAGCAGATTCTGGAGCAGGAAGCAGTTAACTATGCACAGTATGGAAGTCAACACATGGCCACAGTGGCCCCAACAGTGTGAAGACTACCACATAAGTTTGGGAAAGCTTGGTACTCCATGGATTGCATTAACACAAACTAAAATAGGCTATCATATTCCAATAGGCACCACCTGGAGTCACAGTCCATGAAATACCCCCCCCCCCCCAATTCATGGTATTCCTGACAGTAATTATGCTGTCTGAAAGAAATAGTCTAATGTCTGCTAAACTATAAAATTGCTATTCGCACCTATCTAGGCCCTGAATTCTAGGGCGGAAACAGCTGTTCAATTCAGTAAGTCTATACTCTAATGAGCTGGAAGAGCAGTGCCCAGACAGTTGTACCTAATAGACCAGGAAATAAACTCCACCCCAAAAGTTTTAATTAATCAACAAAGGACTGAAAACTTTATTTTGCCAAGCAATTATTTCCTTTCAAATTGTTGTTGACTGTCATTGATCATCATAGTTTCCTAAGAGAAATTTTATAAACATATTCTACTCATTTTTCCAAGATTTTGATAATTTAGTCACAGGTCAACATTAGTCTATAAAAGGTACTTGGGAATCCCTAAGCTAACAAGTCAGAAAGGAAAGACCAAAGAAAAAAATAGGAGACTGTTTTCATTTGTACACTTTCCAGAGCACTTTCTTTCCTCACTAAAGTCAAAGGATGCTCTTTAGACATTAAGATAATTTCTAATAAAACTGGTAATAGACTAATATGTAATAAGACAAATAAGACTAACATCATATAAGATATATGACCCATAAACCATCTGAAAAGACTTACTTTGATGCCAGCTGATAGCACCAAACCTGCAGAACGTCTTTCCAAGGGTATCATCACCAAAACTGCTACATGGAAATATAATTACAACAGGTCAGGGTTGTCAGAAAAGTACATGGCCATGACTGGAAGCTAAAATGGTAGTTTTCTATAAGTCAAGAGGCTGTGATAAGCTTACTCTTTTATATAATTCTCCATCTTTGGAGCACTTTGCAGAGTTTATCTTTTTTAATGCATAGGTGTTCAGAAAATGTTACTTGAATTAAATGAAATTTAATTTAAATGAGAAATGCAATTTAATTTAAGAAATACCCAAGGGGATCCAAGGCCTTACAAGTATAAAGGCAGAGTCCAGCACCCACAGAGAGAGATAATTACACAAGTGAGTCTGAATTCTGACTTTGGGTTAGAAGCTATGCACTCTGTGGATGTGGACTGTGCTTGGCCTGCGAATGTTTATTTTAGTCAGAAAGTGGAAAAATCTTTGCAGTAAATTTTCTGCAAAGTCAGCACAGGCGGTCCACATTGCTTCATCTGGGATGCCAATCCTTCCTCTTTGGTTCTGATGGCAAAAATCCATTGTTTCCAACACTATCAGTTACATCTGTATGTTACTTCTGCAATCAGTCCAGGAGAATTCTAAGGATCCAGGCTCTGAAGTCAGCATTTTGATTCTGAACTCTGCTGCTAGCTTAGTATAAGATCTTAAAAGGAAATAATTAACTTCACAAAACTTCCATTTCTAACTCGTGATATGATAAGAATAGCATCTGTATCACAAGATTTTGAAGGTAAAATGACTTTGTATGCTGAAAGTCCTATGCAAATGTTATTATTACCTGTTGGATAACACAATTGACCAGGGATTTGGAAGAATATTTCTGAGTTCTGAAGTATGACAGCAAAAACTTCTCTGTGAAACTTCAAAGAGGATAAGAGAAATTTAAAGTTGAAAAAAGATAAATGTGAGAGTATGAAGTTTAAAAACATCATTTCTAATAGAAAGGAAAGTAAATTGGTGTGTTAATCTCCATAAGTTTAATCTAATAAACTAAATATAATCAATATTTTAATTATTAATTGAGTCAAGGTAGTTTTGCAGCAAAGAATGAGCTATTCTTTTCATTCAGTTTGATTAATTCCTGTTGCTTTATGGAGAACAATTCATTTCAAGTATCAAAAAGCTCTGCCAGACACCAGAAAAATAGGTAATGGATGTAAGAGGTCATTCCTTCCACTTGATCTAATACTTCTAGTGATAGTCTTTATCTATCTTATAATAATTACCAAGGATTTTTGGGAATTTCTTAATGATGTTAATGGAAGGTGATCCTTGCCTTCCCTTCAACAAAGACTAAATATAGAAATCTACCCCAGCCCTTGCCCCCACAAAAACCCATGCCAACATGAAATGAAATAACAGTGATTTTGCCTGAACAGAGATTATGTTTCTTCTCTACTTTCCCCAAAAAGAGCTTCTCATGTAAGTAGACTATAGCTGAGATAGAAAGGAAGAGAAAGGTGGTGTTTAGAGAAGTTCTGTAAGGATCTACATAAACCAGTTTATAATCCCATTCCCCTTTCCTCTGCTCTCTACTACACCATTTTAAAAACTCCACTAACTCTTGTAATGAAAACATCTTAGCTGCTGATTATTCTTCAGAATCTGCCTCTGCTTACCTTTGCAACTCTTGTCAATTCCCCACCTTACTTTTAGCTTCAGCCAAACTGGATCACTTGTGATTTCCCAAAGAAGTCACTCCTTAGTCTGTGACTTGCTCATGGTACACCTCTGCTAGGTGGCCTAGGCCTCCCACCATCTACCAGGATAAGTTGTCTTTGTCTTGCAAGTTGAAAATTCACAGATTATATTTTCACGAAACCTTCTTCTAAACGGCCTCTTCTGGCCTTTCCAACAGAGTTATGTGTTCCCTATTTTTACTCATTAAGTATCTACTAAATTCACTTTTGGAACATTTATGACATTCTATAGTTAAACTATTGCTGATGTGTCTGTTACCAAGGATTGCATTCTTTATAGGATCCAGCACATGGTAAACTCTTATATACTTATAAGAATATACTTATTCTACAAAGGATCACAGAGTAAATAATTTATGCTTTCTGAGCCATTCGGTCTCCACCAGTTCTGACAACTGTTGTCTATTCAAGTAAATGCTATCCAATTCTGCTGTGGTAGAGGAAATAAAAAAGGGTCAAGCAAAATAAACAAGTACCTGTGACTGTGTTTCAATAAAACTTTGTTTACATAACAGGTGGTGGGTCAGATTTAGCCAATGAGTCCTAGTTGGATGACTTCTGAAAAACTAAATGATTGAATGAGAAACCCTAGAAAGTCCTTCTCACAAAGAGGACATCAAAACCTAGTGGAAACCTGACTGTGTATGGGTAAAAAATGAAAAGAGAGCCCTTTGTAGTAGAATTGGAAGGAAAGGAGGGCCACAAAAGCAGTCCCCTGTCCTCATTCTGGAAACTAAGAGTGATCTGAGTTAACATGCAAGCAGCTGGGGAAGTGCAGGTCCATCAACAGTTTTATGAAGGCTGCAAATCTAGTGTTTGATACTGCTATAATCTATTTATTATATTGTTTAGTTCTTGGAATAAAGAATGCTTACAAATAAGTGTGCAATAGACTTTCTCATAGGGTTTATTTTTTCCCTACATTTCATGTGAACTAAACACCAAGGAAAGATGCTAACTAATCAAGGTATGATTATGTATATCACAAGAATGAAACAATGAAATGGAAATTCCAGTCTTACTATGAGGGGTAGGTGACACTTTGCCTGAGTTCTGAGAGTGATAATTTGGACAGGCAGCATAGGTGGCACTGAGAGCTTATTTTCAATTCAAATGAATGTGCCATTCTATCATTATGGAAGATACATAAATAAAGCAACAATCTTTTGCTTTAAGGCATAATTCTAATACATATATATATATATATATTATTTTCTAATACATACATATATAATATATATATTATTTTCCATGTTATATTTTACTGTGGAATTGTGTGAAGCAAAAAAAGGACCACAAAATAAGAGAATGTAGCATGGCATGTCCATTTGTCAGAAAGAAACTGAAAAAGAAGAGTGTTCACTTAAGTTTCTGGCACACATTCGAATGGGGATCGAAACTTTAAGATATATTTCCAAATGCAAAAAACACAGATAAAATGTTGGAGTGGTGCCTGATTCCACATAATCTCCTTCTCTGGAAGGCTAAACATCTGACATTGTTACAATTGCAGGAGCCAAATTGTCCAATTTGAAGCAGAGACATCATTCCCAGCAGCACCACCTGGTTAATGTGGAATGAAGTTAAATTACATAGGAGAGGGAATTCAATGAATGAAGTTGCACAAATATAAAAAGACCCTGGCTGTAAAATAACCTGAACATGCCTACTGCCCTTTAGAGAAGAAAGTGTCTGACCTTATTAAATGCATGTGCATGTTTCCTATCTCCACATCTCCCCTTTCCTTTCTTCCTCTAAAAAAGTATCTCCAAATTTTGGAACAATTGAATCAAGCTTTGTAATATATGAAATGCCAATTTACCACAAATGATGGGTGCCCAGTAGAAAAAAGTTGGTGCCATGGCTTTTTCTGTTTCATTGGCTTCAGAGCACACATCCTTATGTGTTCTGAAAGTATCAATGCTCTCTCTTAAGCCCTGTGTGATAAAGTCAGCTCCAATTCACTCAGACGTCAAAATCTATGTAGATGGCCTCACTTAAGTAAGTGGATTCCATTCAGAGGAAGACCACTGTGACAAAACACTTAGCTTTTTGCCCAAATTTTGTGGACTGTTAGCCTATCACACACATACACACACACACACACACACACACACACACACACACACCTGCATTTTTTCTTTTGCACTACAAACACAGAAAACCATAATAAAAAGCTTTGTGAATGCTTTAACCTCATTTTCTTCTTTAATGAAAAATAATTTTGGTAATCAAAGCCATGAAAATAGCCTCAGTCCATTTTACCATTGAACCTAGAATAGAGCTAAATTTTGGTTCAGAATTTCTTTACCCTTTTTCTAAACTTTGCCCATGCTTCAGTTTTCGATTCTTAATTTTTTGTTTCTACACTGTTAATGTCAGGAATTTTAATTAAGATGCTTTTGTAGAATAAACAGATAAAAATGGTGAGGTATAATGGGTAGAAACGTACTGGAGAATCAATGAGCCATGAATAGATTTACTACTCAATTCCAACCATTCTAGCCATATAAGAATATGTGCAAATATTGTCAGCTATTTTGACTTTAAAGAAATTCTGAAAATCAAGATTGTTATGTACATGCTTAGATTTTAAACATTTCTTTTTTAAGCCATGGGCTTACAAAATATATTTAATGATCAGCTATATACCCTGATCCATTCATTTACAACCTTTCCTTAATAGACACAAGTGATTCCACCAGTTTCTTTTTATGAGTTGTGTCAGAGGCAGAGAAGCATATCAAATAAAACACTGAGTTCATATTATGGGCTACTGCTTGAATTTAAAATTCTAATAACTACCTAATCTTAAGGAAATTATTTAAACTAAGAGCCTTTAATTATTCATCAATATTTTGTCATTAAAATTTTTTATATACTGCCCACAGATGCAACTAGTAGAAGGACTGATTAAATAATAATAATGATGATGATGACAATGGTCACAGTTCCAAAATGGTGGCACATAGGCAAGCTAGCTTCACTCGCCCACACAGTAACTTAAAGCAAATATACAGTGCTTGGACTATCACCAGCAAAAACTCACAACTCAAGAAAAAGGAGGAGATAGTTTTCAGGGCCACAGAGAAGTGTAAAACCTCTGAGCAGATGGTGAGAAATTCAGAATTCCATGGTGATGATGTTCGTCCCCTCCCGCAACCTACCCAATATCAAGTGCACAAAAAATTTCCCCTTCACTCATGGTTTCTACAATGGAAAAAATAAAATCAGGTTGGAAAATCAACTTGGGTTCCTGGGCAGGAAACCTAGTCTTGCCTTAACCCACAGGAAGCATCAGGAATGCCTGAAAAAAAGGAATATCTCTGAGGATGGCCAGGGAAAAGGGAGGAGGGGAGACCAGTCCAAGAAACTGTTCTGTAAGAAGACAAGAAAGGCCAAAGAAGACAAAAAACCCAGTGGCTATTCAATAGCACCACAGAGCTGAAGGATTATTCCATATGTCTCGGGGGCCTAAACCCCTATCCAACTTTCCCATACTACCAGAATACCCCTTGGAGGCATCCCTCATTTGGAATGTGAGACACTCTGATTGTTTACTGGAACTGAGTAAAACCTGGGCTTAAAATCTCATCTAGCACCCAAAAAAGGCTGTGACCCAGTGGAGAAAAAAATAATAGAAAATCACCAGGTAAATTATGAAGAATCTCTAAGTAAACATCCTCAATAAACAAGAAAACAAGACTGGAGTGATTAATTCTTCAGTGCAAAGACATAAATGCACATCCACAAGAAACAAAGACAGACAAGGAAACAAACTTCTCAAACAGACAAAGCAAGAAAGTAGTGACTTACCACAAAGAGACTGAATTCACAAATAACCCAAAATAGGCATTTTAAGGTAACTCAGTGATCACCAAAATAACTTAGAAAAGCAATTCATAAACTTGTAAGAAAAATTTAAGAAAAAGATTGAAATAATTTTTTAAAAATAAAACAGAAATCTTGAAAATTAGAAAGGCATTTGCTGAACTGAAAAATTCATTAGAGCTTCTCAACAGCAGACTAAATCCCAAGTAGAGGAAAGATCCAGTGAGCCTGAAGGCAGGCTCTTTGAAAATACACAGTCAAAGAAAAAAAAGAATTAAGAAAACAACCTCAAAAGACCAAATTTGAGAATTCTTGGCCTTTAAGAGGGAGCTGAGCAAGAGCAAGGAGGGGAAAGCTTACTCAAAGAAAAAATAACACAAAACTCTTCAAAACTTGAGAAAGACATAAATGTCCATGTTCAAGAAGGTTTGGACCCAAATAAGACTACCTCAGAGCATATAATAATGAAGATCTCAAAGGTCAAGGACAAAGGGAGGGTCCTAAAAGAACAGAAGCAAATGACATATAAAGGATCTCACAACAACAACCAAGCCGAGCAAACAGTCAAGGACTCTATTCCTTTCACAGTAGTGCCAAAGAAGATGAAATATTTGGGAAAATTTGTATTTGAATTTTGACTTTCCTGCCTTTAAAACGATCAGACCTTGAGTAAATTATTTAAAGTTTGAGTCTTTTTTCCCACCTTAATGTGTGGACAATACCTCATAGTGCTGTTCTGAGAACCACCTGATGTAGAAAATGTCAATATATTTTGTGAACTGTATAGAAATACACAAACCTAGGTAGTTAATACCTAAAAGCAATGAAGCCTGCATTACTTAGTTTTTCACTTCAATATTGAAATTAGTTTCAACACACAACTTCAGATTTTTTGTCAATGTATACATTGAGTTTGTCTTAACATGAATTATAGGTAGATTTCCATCTGCCTTTTCTGCTTGAGTCTCTCTGTGCAGTGTGTTCCTTCTCTGCTGGGGCATGAGTTGTTCTGTAATCAAAACAGTAACGTTTTTTTATTCTCTAAAAGGGCAGAATTTAATCTGTTGCTGTGGACCACCATGAGAACATTCTCCAGATTCCAAAAGGGAGAGTTTTTTAGATTTAAAGGGTTTGCAATCCCCTGATTAAGTCCGATAAACTTAATCTATTTTCTTCAACTCTGATCTTTAGGTTGGAGTTTCAAAAATCAAATGCTGCATTATTTTGTTCTGTCTCTCCTGCTCAAATCCTAAAATTTAATTCTTTTTATCTGTTTTGACAGGACATTCCTTAAGGGTTTGTGTTAAAGGCTGCTGACTCATAAAAACTGTAAATTTGTTTTATTAGAAGTTCCTTGGTTATATGGGGTCAAAGTCGTGTCTTTCAGCAGCATGCTTCTGCCTGGACTACACTCTCCTTCCTCTCTTAATCCTCTTCCCTCCCTGTGCACCTGACTGACGTCCCTTCAGTCCCAAACCTAGTGAGGCTGAGGCATAAAAGGGACTTCCAATCCTGTCTCCAGGCTACCTGGTTTTCTTTTAATGAGGCAAGTTGTCCATATGAAGTACCGAGTGCTTTAAATCAGTTAACTAAAACATTTGTAGAAAGTCTCTCTGAAGGTAGAAATCAATGTGAATTCCATCTATTTCTGTTCATTAATTTTGTGCTTTTTCAAACTCAGACTCTCCAACAATTGAATAGCTCCAGGATGTTGACTATCTACCTAGTTATATGATAAAATAAAATAATGCATGTAAAAAATACCTTTTAGGCAGGAATGCATTTGGGAAGCAGTGGTGTGAAGTGGCTAAAATAACTCTGGAAAGACAACTGTTCAATTATCAGAAATTTTATGAGCTGGCTGTTAAAAATATCCATTAATAACATGAAATTATGTAAATGTACAGTTATATAAATTTTAATAAAAACAACAGTTATGACTACTCCAAAGTCATCACTTCCTGGTTATTTTCCCTTCTTTTTTGTCTAAATTATTATTTTTTTTATTAAATCATAAACACAGATCGTGTATACATTAATGCATTTATGGGATACAATGTGCTGATTTCATATAGAATTAGGAACTTACATCACACTGGTTAATATATACCTCGTCTTGTCTTGTTTACTTAGTTATTGTGTTAAGACATTTATAGTCTATACTACTTTTATATACTATATCTTGAAAATACTTCATAAAAGTATGCTACCATGCATCTTTTCTCAACTCCAGGTTCAATGTCACACAGGTAGCAAGAAATGGGCCGTGGTGGGAACATTTACACCATGGAAATAGGTAAATGCTACAAACCAGAACTTGTTGGCTGTTCTTTGAAGAACTTTTGCCCTTACCAGTGCATCACTACCAAAAGTCCTATGATGTTTTCTTGTTACACATGTTTCTTGTGGTCACCACAAGGAGCTTCTTTGTCAGGAAGATGCCTTCCTTTTATAAGGAAGCATATCTTCAGTACCATGAGCTCCATAAAAACATAAGCTTCGTCTAGTTCATTGACAGTTGCATTCTCTGTATTTAAACAGAGCCTGCTGTAAAGAAAGTATTCTGTAGTATTTGTTGATTGCATGGCTAAATAATAATATGATAAATAATAACATCATCAATAAATACTTATAAATTGTTCACTATGTACGAGAGACTATATTCATAGACTCCATTAAACTTCATAGCCACTTTATACTGTGGGTAGTATTATAATTTCAATATACAGCTGAAAAAACTGAGGCGCAGAGAGACTAAGTGTTTTCCCAAGATCACACAGGAATACTGTGCAATTATCAGAGATAAATATTCTTTCATAGTAACGTAATGGAACTGTCTTGTAACAAAACTCTAGTCCATACCCAGGATTTTGTATAAATAAATGAATGTCTTTATTCTTTTCAGTGTGGGTTTTGTTCTAATTGCTTAACAATTTTCAGGGGTTTAGAAGGGACATTCTAAGACAGCCAATATAAAAACTACTTTTCTTATATTTTATTGAAACGCTATTAATTTTTATATTTTGGTACTTTTAGAAGTCTTTTAAAGTTACATTTCTGGTGTTCTGAAACCTTTGATTCTTCTGCCTGATTTCCATTTCTTTCTCATGGCAGGTGGCATTTTCTACATTGTATTAAATGTGTACCTATGCCAATCAGTTCTAAGACTTAATTTCTTATTAGGCATCATCACTGGATTCAATGTTTAAGTCATTAACGTCGTTAAGTATATGGCAACAAAATGAAGGATTTGCTGGGAGAGGGCTATACGTGTAAGGATTAGAGATGCGTCTTAAAAAATGGAAAGCATTCTAAATTGGTAATGGACTCTGTGATTGTTTGATTATTCTAAGGTTCATTATGGGGAACACTGCCTGTAGAGAAGACCTAGGCTTCGTGAAAATTGGCCAATCAATTCCAGGTGCGATCTGCCCAGTTTCTGTATGAACAGTGAAGCTACCATTTCCCTGGTTTAAAGACAGTAACTCACCATTCTCCTCCTAAAGCCGAAAAACAAATTTTTTTTTTTTTGATAAGTTAAACGCTTAATGAAGTGAATTGGATTCAGTGAAAATTTATTCAGAAGTTTTCAGCAAATGAGCATTTTGTCAAAGCTGTCTTATTTGACAGGTGTATCCCCATGAAATGAGATTTTCGCAGTGTGAGTTGGGTAGATGTGACGGTTTAAGTAGAAAATGGCACTAAAGCTTCTGCTTTTTCTTCTCTCCAGAAAGAGCGAAGGCAGAAGTTTGTGGACTATGGTAGAACAAAATAATGAGAGCATCATGTGTAGTTCCTAGATACACATATTTCTGCTTCTGAGTGATCACACCGGATGATTTACTGAGAGTGGAAGAAGATGAGTTAAGGACAAAAATAGGGGAACTTTGCAGTTATAATATACGTGTGAGAAAAAGAGAAGGAGCAATTACTCTTAATTTGCATTTAAATACCTTTAAAATTATATTTAATAACAAACCAACAGAAAAGCACCCAAACCACTCAGTGTCAAGCAAACTGATCTTCCACCTACATATGTTAAGGCCTCGGGAGTCCCTCCTCTGGAGCTCCCTCACACAATACATTTCCAGAGCGACCCAAAATTTATGAGTTCATGAATTTTGTCTTCCATTAAAAAGACAAATTTTTCAGGGAACTAAGCAAGAAAATTAAAAAAAAAAAAGTGATTTTGTGCTCGCTCATATTTATTTCTGAAAAAATTAAATATAATTTTTCCTTGTCCTTAGATGGTATGCTGTTTTAAATTAATCACTTTCATCTGTACATATGGAAACCCTTTACTCTATGACATATTTATTCATTTGTATCTATGCATCTTTTCTTGAAATGTATTGATGAGGTGTCATCACTTGCTGAAGTCTAGAATTTCCTTGAAAATATTAACATGCACACCTTATAATTCCCCTTTTCATATATCATTTATAAATGCTGCCTTTGGCTACTTTTATACAATAGTGATTGAAAAAACTGTGCCCCTGTGGTGGAGAATAGGTACAGTGGGAGCCTTCATTTCACCTGGCATGCCTTGGCAGGTCCAGCCTCTGACACACCTCATCATGTCCCCCATTGTGGCCACATTTTTCTGCAGTCTGATTTTCTTTGGTCACCTCACAATGAAAAGTGAAAAGCCTTAACTCTACTCCCATTTCCATGTCAGTATCAAAACAGCATGCTCTAGTGAGCTGCTTGATTAAAGGTGGTAAAGAAAGATGTGGTTCGCAGGCAATTTTCTGTCTCAGCAGAAGGGGTTCAAGGCAATCCTGCTAAGTCACTATGAAGAGGTTTATCAGAGCTGGGCTGAGAGAGCTCACAAGCTATCAGGACTGTGTTTACAGCTGAGATTCAGAATATTGAGATTAGTAATTCAATAGTAGAGGAGTGATCTTCAACTCGAGAAACATTGGTTAGACCAGAGTAAAAAGCATAAGATAATATTTGAAATTGTAAAGCCAAGGTGATGAAGGTTCTATGTAGGTAAAACAGGTGACATTGACCTCATTTCAAATTTGTAGCGTAGAATATTTTAGGTCTAGGGAGTTTTCTGGGAGGAGGTGGGTGGGTGGGGAGAAGAGAGATATAAAAAGAAAGAATGAAGGGGAGAGAGAGAGAGAGAGAGAAAAAAAAAGGAACTCAAAGTATCTAACAGCTGAGATCTAGTTAATAGATAAAAATGTACAGACAAATTCACGTGAATTCTGTCTCATTTCTCTGAGTATTGTTAGGACATTCTGTCACACATTCAGGTGTGTACTTCAGAATTAAATAATCAAATAGGATGCTACATTTGCTATCTAAAGAGAGAGAAATGATCAGAAGGTAAAATATTCACATTTCGTTAGTGATGAAATGATATCAGAAAAATGCATAGGTACTGCCAGGGATGCCCACTTTCTAATAGGTGGCTCAGAGTCACACTTTTAGTATCAAAGGCATTAGTTTCTCCTATTCTGACCAGTTCTCTGCACCAACACGAGCCTGTGTTCGTCTCCGTTATTCTTCTCTCCTGCAAACTCTTAAGCCCTCCGAGGTATAACAATTCCATTTTTCATTTCTTTGTTTCAAACAACACCTCTTGAGTCTGATGAATGCATTTAATAATGTAAAACAGTTTATTATCAATCTGTAAGTTAAATTACAGAAAATAAAGAAGCCTGAAAAACAATACCTTAGTAAAAAACAAAATCTACAGTAGCCCTAGGAACTCAGTAGCAAAATCACAGGGCAATACCTGTAGGGCTCTGCCTTCGCTCTAGTCCATTTTCAACCATCTTCTGTCCCTGTATCTTTTTTTACTCAATAATAAAATCCCAGGGAGGAGAGAGGGATTATCCTGGTTTGGGGTCCACTTGATTGTCCTCCAACATCTCATGGGATAACTCCAAAGACCTGCAGACACAAAAAAAGAATTGAGAACACTACCTGGTAAATTAAAATCTTGCATATAATTCTGTCTATACCTGTATGCTTAAAATTATGTCAATCAAAACCATTAAGCTGAAAAGGGACAGAGGTAGTAGGAGGAAATTCAATGGTTCTTTAGGATTCTCTTGCCTCAAAATACATGTATTAAATGCCTGATTCTCAGGAAACACACAGAGAAGTTAGTGAATAGTTTGGGGGCCCCAGTTAAGTGACAGGGTAGGTAAATTTACCAATGAAGTACTCTGCTCTACTCTGCTAATTCCATAATTTTAGAAGCTTGTAATCCAACAGCAGCAGTGGAGAGTAGAGATTAAATGCAGGAACATAGAAATTGGAGAGGTCGTTGTCAACAATGGCTCTGCTACTTTCTGGTAAGACATCAAGCACATCTCTCAATCCTTTTGTGGTTCTATTTTTTCCTCTGTAAAATACAGATACACAATGTCTTCCTTGAAGAGATCTTCTAAGTATTAAGCAGGTTATTGTTTGTAAAGTTGTTATACTGAATGCAGGGTAGATATTTGTATTTTCAATGGTGTGGATCAAAGTCATGAGAAGTCCCATGTATGAATTTTCCAGGCCGCTGTAACAAAGTGCCACCAACTGAATGGCTGAACATCAGGATCATTTCAACAGGATTATCTCTGTAAAGACACCATCTCCACATAAGGACATATTCTGTATTTTGAAGTAGTGGGGTTAAGATGTCATTATATAGATTTTTGGGGCATATAATTTATCCATAACAACCAGGTGATATTAGGAATTGTTGGAAGACCCATGATTATTTAGCTTGAAGAGAAAATGATGGAGCTTTGAAAGAAAATTTGATAAAATATTGTACAACATGGAACGTAGTTAATACAATGTTTAGCATACCATAAATATTCAATAATTATTCTCTCACTCTCTCTGATAAGTATTTATTAAGTGCCTACTTAGTATCGGCTAGTGGTCAGGGCAAGGATGATACAGTAACTGAACTCAGGAACCGTGGATGCTACATTAGATGTGTTTTGTGTTGCCCTTGGATTAATGTTCTAATTAATGTGTAGCAATTATATAAGTATGCAGTTTTATCTCATTATAATAAGAAGCTGTAAAAGGCAAAGCTTCATAGAGGATGCCTCTGAGGTAGCAAATCTCTCTATTTTATATATTTAAGTACATTTTCAGAAAATGGAGTATATAGCATGTGGTTATGGCAATTAAAAAGCCAAAGGAGAAGCAAGGTAACTCAGTGATGTTTAGAACCTTTTCCTACCTTTAGAAGCTAAATTTTACTATTTAATGATTTATTACAAAAGGAGCTGAGACAAAGTGCAGGAACGTTTAAGGGAATGAATATATAAAGTTTGTTTTAAAGCAAATGCTCTGAGTCTAATCTCTTCTTATTTGAATGGGAAATATTTCTGTAATTCTGTGAACTATTGAAATGATAGAATAGAACTCAGCCAGTACAACCTCTAGTTTTTAACTCAAGTTTCAAGAAGATAGCATTGCTGAATGAATGGGAAATATTCTAATTGACACAACCTCAGTGTAGTTGTTTAACACGACTTGGAAAAGCTGCGTAAGGACCTGGCTCTAGAAACAGCAAATGTCTTCCAAGTGGGGAATATGCTTCTGTGACTTCTAAATGAAGACAAATGTTATATTTCTTTTTCTCTGAGCCAATATGCAGGAGTATTATACCACATAAACTCACATGTCAAAATGAAAACAAACCAAAGACTTACAATTTCAAATTTTAGAATAGAGTTCAGGGACATAGTTGACATTATGCATGAAGCTTCAAATTCAAGAAAAGAGCAAAGCAAATCAGTATAAATGAACCCTTATTCATAAATGTAGCCTTCAAAGTTCTCATATTTAAGTTGCCAAATAAGACCACAGAAGGAAACTGTTAAGTTTCAAGGTCATCCTGATTAAAGTTATGTTGGTATGGAAGCTGACACAGAGTCAGGATTTGACTCTTAATAAATGATCAGACAACATGAGTATGCACATATATTTTCTGAAATATATTTATTTATGGCCCTTAAAGCCCATGCCTTCTGGTTTCTAAGACTTTGTATAGTTCTTTTTCATATTGGCTTAGTTTTGCCATGTGACTCAGTTTGGCCAGTGGACATTAGCCAAGTATGATGTAAGCAGAAGCTTCATAAAGTGCTTAAATATTGGGGCTTGTTTCTTGGAATCAGAAGATGTGCTTCACAGAATCTTGGGCAAGGTGATTGAATGACAAGAGGGCTATGTAGACACAGACAGTGTTGACATTATGAGGAGTGAGGGCCGTGTTATGGCTGAGTTCCCACTAAAATTCAGTACCAATGTGACTTTTGTTACCAAAGAATCACCCAGCTAAATCCAGTCAACTTACAGGATTATGGGAAATAATAAATTTTTGTTGTTTGAAGCCACAAAGTTTTAGATTGATTAGGTTAAATATACACAGCATTTGTTTTCAGCTATGTCTTTTTGCTAGCTTCCAAAGAAAAATCCATTTGATTCGGCAATGGGTAAATTAAATATCCATTGTTGTGTTATGGGGTCTTCCAGAATCCAAATGGGTAATTTTTAGCCAAGTTATATGAACATAGTCTAAATAGCTCCCTGAGAAGAAAGGATTTTATGAAGAACTATAACATTTAAAGGCTTCTGGGGGAGCTTTTAGTAGTTTGCAGCAGTTTATTAAATGATGTCATTAGTCATATGTTTTAAAACTTCTGTAGCAGCCAACTATATTTGTGCTTATTCTCTACCATGAACCAAGTCATTAATGATGTGTTTGTATTTTTTTTCAATGTAGACAAGAATTTATTTGAGAAAAGGAAATTAGAGAAACTTTTTCATTAAACTGAAATTGTGGCTCATTTGTTACAGATTATTATTCTCTTTTTAAAAGAGTTTTCTCAGGATTTTTGAAAATTATAACTCATTTATATGAACTATTATCAAATTAAAAAAGATTTGCATTATCCCTTATAAAAACCAAGCTATATCTGTATTTTTAGATTGATCTTTAAAAAACACACTTCCGTGTAAGTTTTATATAAGAATGAATGTGTCATACAATGGCAGTGTAATTGTATGCCAACAAATAAAATCAGAAAAGAAACTTTTTTAGACTCTAAGTCATTTATAAATTTAAAAAATAGTTGTTACTTCTGAAACATAAATATGAATAGTAAATTCAGACATGTGGCAACATGTATAATGAAATTTAAATTATCTATGCCTAAGTATAAAGATGTCAGTAAGAATTATTATTTTCAATTGTGAAAACTTAACAATTTACATAGTTTTTCCTCAGACTTCATTATTGAAGAGTCACTAAGTGCCAAGCACAGGGAAAATTCTGCGGTATCCAACCTAAACTCAACAGAACATATTGATGTGGATCTTAGAATATAATGGGGCAGGATATCACCATAATGTGAAAAGTACTTCACTGTGGGAAATGCCGACTGAAAATCTCTTGAGAATGCCTGCGCTTGTTCTAAACTCTGAGGTCGTGAAAAGGTGCCTGGAGTGATAGTCAAATGTGAGAGCCTAGAGATGGGAGAATATGGTACAGGTAAGTGAAGGAGGAGGGAAAAATTCAAAATTCACTGGTATGTATCTTATAGAGAAAGAATGGCAAAGAACGCCTGTGGCTCAGTGAGTAGGGCGCTGGTCCCATATACCGAGTGTGGCGGGTTCAAACCCAGCCCCTGCCGAACTGCAACCAAAAAAAAAAAATAGCCGGGCGTTGTGGTGGGCGCCTGTTATCCCAGCTGCTCGGGAGGCTGAGGCAGGAGAATCGCAGAAGGCCAAGAGCTGGAGGTTGCTGTGGGTCCTGTGATGTCATGGCACTCTACCAAGGGTGGTAAAGTGAGACTCTGTCTCTACAAAAAAAAAAAAGAGTAGACAAATTAGTATTGTCTAGATGAAAATTTATTTTTAAGACTGAATTTAATCTCCACAAATTTAGGTGCTTTCCTAAGGAAACATGGAATAAGGAGTCACAAAAAGTTTTTTTTTTTTTTTTAAGAGATATGGTCTTGTTATGTTGTCTGCATGGCCTCCAACTCCTGGACTCAGGTGATCCTCTCACCTCAGCCTCCCAACTAGCTGGGATTACAGGTGCTCCCCAGCACTCCCAGCCTGAAAGATCTCAAAAAGGAAGAAGACATCATATCCCCTTTAGAGACATTACTGTGGGCTTTCAAGCCTCCCAGCTGGGCTGGGGGGATCGGACAATGAGGCAGGATGGAGAAGGTAACTCGATGCGACCGACAGAAGTGCACAGAAAGAGAATCAACAGCGACCGTAATAGACCCATTGTAGGGGTTGAGCAGGGGGAGGTGTTGAGATTATTTGTAAAGGTTTATGGTCTAAGCAGGGGAAGGCTTACTGCTCCCTGTCCTTGATGTCATAAACCCCCAAAACAGGGATAGAAGAGGAAAAAGGAATGCTAGAATAATACTACTAATACATTTCTGTGGATGGAGATTTATTTGTAGATGTCTGTGGAACAGATAAATAAGACTTGCTGTAAAGAGTCGTATGGAAAATGAGGATTAAAAGAAGGAGAGAAAGAGAGAGAGGGAGGAAGGAAGGGGGCAAGTGTGCACACATGTGGACAACTCTTTAAAATACTGGCTCTAAAGGGGAGGAAAAAACTAAGCATGGAGGAGAACGTGTGGCCAAGGCAGAGATGAAGGGGAAAGTAATTTGAGCAGGAAAGAGAAAAGCTAAAGAAAAAGGAGAGGAAGTAACTGGAGACGTGAAGTGTCTGAGCACGAGAAGGAAAGACAGATCAGAGCACGTATTATCTCACATCTCTCTAACACAATCATAACTAGGATGCTATTAATGTATAGCTAATATAACCAAGACTCAGAGCTACATCACTAACAAAATGCCCCTTAACTGATATATCTTAGAGCTAAAATTCAACTACCAGTCTCCTGACACCTGAATTCAGAGCTCACTGCTCTAGGGACAATGGGGGAAGTGTCTATTTCCTTAGTATCTAGCATATATTATTGAGCTCTAGCTGACAAGTTAATCTATTAATCAGTCATCAGTAATCCTGCAGCTCAATAGTCAGAATTACATTTTCCTTTTGAACCTAAATTTTTAATAAAATAATGTACATGTGATCTATATTGGATGGAGGTTGCTTTGAAATCAAGAAGCATTAGTGATATGTATTTGCATTTCTTTATTCTGGGAGTGTATACTTTCTATTACCTCTGCTATTTCAGATTGCTCTAGAATGACTCATTAATTATCTAGCTCTGCTCTCTGGTTTTAAATTAGGTTTCCCTTATTTGAACATTTATAGAAATAAATGGCAGAAAAAATATGGTAAAAAGATGGAGAAAAGTATTTGACCTTATTTTTTTCTCTATAGAAGTAACCAAGTAAGTCCTTTAACTTAAAGAATCCCATTATCCAAAAAAATTATATTATCAAGGGTAGAAGTTTTATTCTTGTATTAAGGTGGATTATTAGATGTTTAGCATCTTTTCTTATTTTAGACTCATGTTGCATAGGATATGCATTATTCATGGAAATGTGGTCGTATGCACACTTGCATAAACATCATATGTAGGATATTTTAAATTTAGAAATGGTATTTGGCCTTATGCTTCAGGAAACATCTTACTAAATCATGCAAGGACTCAAGTTTGTGATAGGCATTTATCAATCTCTCATTGGATGCCTGCTGAAACAAGCTATCTTTAGGAACTGACGTTTTGTGAAGATTAAGTTCTACTGGGTTTTTGCTCTATAAAAGGAAAGTCAAATGCAAATGCACTTGCATTGAAACCTACCCCTGAAGGTCTTGGACTGGAAATCTTTTTAAGCTTAAGTGCTCTAACTCCTAACAGATGAGGTATGAAAGCAGAGATGTGGATTTTTTGTTATGAAAATACAGTCACCCTGTTGTGTCTATACTTGCTGTTGCTAGCATGTCACCTTCAAGTCTCTCTTGAACTTATTCCAATCCAAATTTATGTCTTACCTCTGAACTAAAAGTGCCTGAGACCACTAATGACTAGGTCATGTCACGGTACAGTCACGGCTCAGTCTTCCTGGTAACGAGTCCATTAGAAGCATTAGACGCAGTTTGTCTTCTTCTTCTTCTTCAAACACTTCCTTCACAAGGCTCCCAGGGCTCTCCTGTCTTGGTTCTGTGCCTCACCTGGTTTTCTTTCTCATCTTGATGCTTCTTCAGTATTGGACTCCCCGCAGGACAGCCCTGGGGCCTCTGCATTTCTCTGTCTATATCCACTCTTTAGGTGATCTTGTTCACACCTGTGGCCTTAATCCAACAGCTAATGACTCCACTTGTTGTATCTCTGGTGTGCTCCCCTGCAATACAATTTTGTATATTTGTCACTTCTTGACTATCTAATAAGCATCACAAATTAATAGGCCCAAACCAAACTCTGATATTTTTCCTAATCTGTCCCACCTCAGAACAGAAGAAATCCATCCTTTGGTCGCTTGTATGAAAACCGCAGTACCCCTGGATTTCTTCCTGTCACATCTCAAGTTCAATCTGTCGTGATAACTTATCATTTGTGTACTCAGATACATCTGCTATCAGAGTCCGTCTCATCATCCACCACCCCTTCTCTAAGTCCCCGTTATTCCTTGGTGGGATCATAGTGATGACTAGTTAATTTCCTAACTCTGCTCTGTTTCCCACCACCTTTTCTGGGCTACAGACTGCGACATAGCTTCCAGGACGATTATTTGTAAGCATGGATTAGACGATTTCCTTCCTCTACTCAGAATTCACTCATGGCTTCCCAAGTCACTCTGATGAACATTTAAAGGCTTTCCTGTGCTCTTGGTGGCTCTGCAAGGCTTGCACCTGTACATCCTCACCACAGTCCCTGCTACCCACTCTCCCTTTGGTCTCCCTGTCTTCTACCGCTTCCTCCAACCTCACCCAGCTCCATTCCAGCTATGTCAAATGCTCTATGATATATGAATGTTCCAGACCTACATTCATGTCAGGGCTTTGGCACTTGCTATTCCTTCTTTCTGGAACTTTCCCCCTATGTTGGCATGACTCACTCCCCATTTTCTTTCATTTGTCTTCCCTCTCCATGATAAATAGTACCCCTATTGCCATATGTCCACCTTTTTGTACTTATCATCCTTGGACAGAATAGTTGCTAACTTATTATTTTTGGAAAAAGAACTTTACCATAGAGGTGCTGGCCACATAATACGTTCTCAAGAAATATTTGATGAATGAATGATTATACATACTATCACGTCCCGAACTAAGCCCATATTTTTCATAGAGGAACAGTCAGCTAAAACAAAGCTCTCTAGTACTTTCCAACTATTGTTTCCTATGTAAATAAGTTTACTTTTCAGATATCCAGCTTTGATATGTGGGTTCAATTCTCAGCTGGAGAAGATGAAGAAGACAGTACTAGCAGGCGCTGGCAGGTTGGGATTCACAGGAACATTAGTATTTCACTCCAAACAAAGCCAGACTTGCCCTCTTGGGTTCTGAGTCAGAATATCTGTACAAATCACAGTCAAAGGCTCTGGTCTGTTGGAAATTTATGAATTATAACAGTGATTTGAATTTTATTACTTATAGTACTTTCTTTCCAAGAGTGAAGTGTGCTTTGCAGTAATCTGTTTAATGTGATAAAAATATAACCACTGAGAATTGAGAAGCACAGATTCTCCAAGATTTATACTTCTCACTCTACAAGTTGAAGAATTTAGCACTGATGATTTAAATAAACTAAAAAAAAAAAAAAAAAAAAAAAAAAATGCTGGCAGACACTGCTGCAGAGTGACCAGAGCCCTGCCTGGCCAGTTCAGCCTCAGCTCTGCCAGCTGCTAGTCGTGGGAGTTGGGCCTCCTTAACCGTTCTCAAATTTTGTTTCCTTTGTTAGAAAATGGAAAGAATGGTAGCATCCACCCTGGTGAGTTGCTTTGGGGATTAAGTGAGGCAATGCATGAAAAGCACTTATAAAAATCCAAGAGAAAGCTCTATAGGTTCTTTTCCTAGCATAATTCTTAGAATTGCATTTACTGATCTCAGCGTTCCTGTGTTAAAAATCCTCCCTTGGTTGGTCTTGGTTTTCCAGGAGATGGAGGGATGGTGACACATGCAACTGTGGTTCGAAGAACAGAGGATGAGTTATCCGACAACTAGCGTTATCACCTGTGTTTGAGAATTATGTTAGTAAAGTTCTTTTTAAATTCTAGGGGGAAAGTTAAATGTTTGTGCTGTATTACCTCAAAAGTGTGGAAGAGTGTTTTTCCCTCCCATGGAAGGAAAAAAAAATTTTTTTTAAATGATTAAGACTAAAATGTCAATTTAAAATGTTTTAAAAACCGAGGCTCATATGTCTTTATTATAACACATTTTGCACCTGCAAGCTAAGGCTACAGAAGTTCGCTTTGTGTGCTGGTGAGTATTTCTGTAGGAAGGTGTTAATCTGCCTAAGTACCATATGGGCCATGAGATGTGATGTGTCGAGTGACTGGTGCAGCCATCTTCTGAAAATTAGTCAAGGATTTGTTACAAGAGAAACAGAATTTCTAGAGACACAAGAATCAAAACACCAGCTTGAATATTATAACAGCACTCTGTAGTTGTATCTCACCTTTCTCAAAATGCTTCACACCTATTTCACATCTAGATAACATTTCTTTAAATTAGAAAAGTGGCAGGTATTGGGCTTCTCTTACATATTAAGGGAAATATAGTTTATGGGGTTCATGGCAGTGTTTGTATTTTTACCATCTGAATCCTTCTTGGCTGAGCTTTACCTTTTTAATATTTTAAATATATTTATATTTGACCAGAAGTAAGAAGATTGCCCATGATGACGTTAACTTCAAATAAAAGAAATAATAGATACTGAAAAAAATAATCTGGTTAACCCAGGTCCTATTGTAGGTATAAAGACAAGGAGCTATTAACACTAAGAAATATTATTCTATTTAGATAAATGACTACCTTGACTATCAGTAACAATAGTGATAGAGAAGGAATCAAAATATAAATAAAATTGTTCTTCATGTATTTATTAAGCACTTTACGCCAACTGTCATATACTGTTGGGAATGGAAGATGCGGGTTGGATTATGCTCAATCTATTCTGTCAATAACATTTTAAAATTGTTTTATTACAAAATGAATCCTGCTTAAGTAATGATTTTATTGTCTTCATTGAATTTTAAAGGAAAATACCCAGCATAAAATAAAATGAAGCCATAACAATAGATGTAATTGGGAGGCAAATAAATTAGTTGGATAATCTGTATTCCCTGATGTGAGTACTAGCCACTGTTAGGCTTTAGCCATATAAACATATTTGTAAATACATTTTTATATTTTTAACTAGGAAAATATATGTTTAGATTTTTAACTTTGAACTAGGAAAAAAGTCTCTGCCTCTACTCACTTATCAGTGTGGCCTCAGACCTAGAAGTTACAGGAAGAATTGCTACTTTTCTTCCTAAATTGTAAATAACAGTAGAAATTACCATGAAGGGGGGCCTGAGGTACGTGATACCTGGCCAGTGTCTTCTTCCATTCTGTACATACATCCAATCACGCAGTGTACAACATTTTTGCTATTCTTTGTACACAGTTGAATACAAAATATTTTTAAAAGTTGATTTCATAGAAAGTAAAAATAAAAATGTTAAACTGTGTTTAGATGATATTTTACAATTCTGCAGAAATCCATATGCAGTAGAAGAAAATTATTCACATTCCTATATTAAATTTAAATTTACAAAAAATATGTGAGAGTTAAAGCACATTCATTAAGTTTTTTTATTCTATTATCCCCGGTCTTTCCTTCTCATCAAGACATACCTTCTGCTCTTTGACTCAATACCTTTCCCTCTTCCTTCTTTGGACACTTTTTAGCCTCAACTCCATGCATCATTATTCTAGCTCACTATTGTCTACCAGACTAAACTCCCTCTCCTCATTCTCTTTCAACTCGTCTTGTCCAACATTTTTCTAACTGAGAATAAATTAATATACAATCTTTCTAAACTCCTGAATTTGGCCACTAAAAGAGTCTTGGGATCCACACTGAAACTGCTGGTTTGGCTTTCCTTGAGCACCTTTCGGCCCACATAGATACCAGCCTTGTTGAATTCCATGGGATCTTTATGTCCACTTGTGCAGAGAATAGCTGATGACCACTTGTCCCTTGTAACTGAAAGCCATGCTTTCCCAGCTGGCAAAATCTCTTCCAGACAATTCCTTCTACGTGGAAAGAGAATATTTGGCTGTCCAACTTCAGCATGCTTCACCTGAATGCTGGATGCTACCACTCAGTACAAATTTTCCAGGGCTTCCTCCCAATCTTCTACAGTCCAATGCTGGAGCAATTCAAAGGAGCAACCTTTCTGGTGTCAATGAAAGAAACAGTATTCCACAAATTTTATGCCTTCTCATTCTTAGGTTGGTAGGCTTGTCTGAACCTACTCAACACATCACATGTTGTATTGCTCACCACTACCAGAGAGGTAAAATAATTAGTTTTCTGCATGCATAGAAACCAAAGGCAAATGAAAAAATTCTTCCTCAGAACTCTTCCTTCAAAAGGCCACTCTTTACAAATGATTAGCAAATTAGGTAATCACCAGCCAGTAACATGAAAAGAAATTGGATTTCCTTGATTCACTTGGAAAATATTCAGTTTCCTATGAATATAAAATGGTATACAGGAAAGATAGATACTTGGAGAAAGGGGGTTCTGTTAGGAGGATGTGATGGTGCATGGTAGTTAGGCAAACAACAGTGCACACTAGAAATAGTTATGAATTATGTTGGGGTATCCTAGACATATTCCCAGGCATATGAAAGCCCATTGAGAGACAACTTCATTCTGAACTCTGACAGATTTTATAAAGGTGTCAAGTACATTGATGCCCTTTTAGTTCTTCCAGAGAACCTCATTTATGAAGACCTCTATGTCTTTGAACATCACTGTACTGCAATCACTATATTGGAAAGACAGAAGTTGATAAAAGTTGTAAAAGGGGATACCTATTAAAAAAATAAAGTTTATTCTTTTTGTCAGGACTTATTCAAACTTGCTCAGGAGGGCAAATGCTTTTCTGTCCCTGGAGTGAAATGTAAGAGGTGTCCAGTTACTTTTTTGACAATTTTCTAATCTTAAAATGTCAGTAAATTGTGGACAAAAAATACAATCTCATTCCATTAAATTTTCAGACTCATAAAACTCAACACTATGAACTGCTCACCCTCCCCAAGTTCTGCTTTGCTCCGGACAGGACACCTGCCATGGCATAGAGGGTTATGGATGACTTACCTATTTCTCCACTTTGTGTTTCTCATTCTACCCATTTTTCATCCCTTACTTGGCTACCTTTTAGCTCCTTTGAGTTGAAGTTGAGGCTGGAGGCCGAGACAGGTACAGTGAAGGTTGTTTTTAGATGACAGGTACTCCCATGATCTGACATTTGTATTTTCTGGGGTAATGCAGGATGGCTATTCAAGAGCAGCATTTTACATAACATTCCTGACGTTTCTTAAAACATTTTAGCAGTTTTCTCCCTTGGTTTGTTACATGTAATTTTTTCCTAATTGTGCAGGTGAGTGGCAACCTGCCTCCCTCGCTGGTATTTACAAAGAGTGGAAAATAATTTTCTCAAATTACCTTGTTCCTTATAACAAGAAACTCTTCTTATGTCCTTACTCCTCTTGATATTGCTCATGAAAGTGTGGCTACCAACAGATTCATCTCATTATCTTCCCATTCTACTATCATAGTCTCATAGTTAGCATCTTGAAACATTATGGCCCTTAGATATAAAGGCAATATGATGCCTTTTTGTCCTATCAATTCTGGGAGAAAAACAAAGCTTTCTAACTGTGTTTTGGTTGCCTCTCAGAATTGCATTTATAAAATAAAGATGGAGGATTTTTTTGTTGTTGTTGGCAGGGGAGAAAAAGAGGAAAGGCATAAAATTATACAATTATTTATAGTAGTAAATGAAAATATTTTATCAAAACAAATACTCCCTGTTTTTAACACCACTGCCCCATTAGAAATCAAGTCAGAAACTAGAATGACGATTTCCTTCTCCAAAACTATTATATGGAGCCTACAGTAATATTTTTCAACTCAAGAAGTTGAACAAGTGCTAATAATTGGAAACACTGTCTGAGTTTTAGCAATGGGAAAGTGCAAGGACTGTCATTTGTAGGTAGCTGATGAATGGGCAATTAAAATTGAAAAACTAAGAGAATCAGAAGTGAAAAATGATTTGATGAGCTTATGATATGCGAATTTAAGTTGAGAGCTAACTCACCTGAGACAGAGTGAACTGGAATGGAGAGAACTGGTTATAGATATGGAGGAAGCATGTCTCATGCCACCTGCGTTTCATTGATTTTCTGTCCTACCAGGTTTAGCAATGGTTGCCTTCTTTTCTCCAAGTCTCCTGGTATTTACCTCCTAAAGTTGTGCATTAGGTCAAAGTCAATTTTATCAAATAAACAATGTTGGTTGTATCTCCAAAATAGTTCCCTGGTTGATACTTTGAAAGATAGACAGAGGTTGGTTCAGTTCAAACAACACCTTTGTTCATACAAAGATGACCTAGAATAAAACTAGACAATGATGACATAAAGATATAGATAAAGATATCTGTGAGCGAGACAGATAAACATAAAGATATCTGTGAGCGAGACAGAAAAGTTAGTTGTGGTAATTCACCCTCATAGACCTGCAGGAAAATAAAATGTTACAGTAAAGAGTGGTGTGTTTGTACTTTATAACTTAGATTCAACAAATGTGAATAATTAGTAAAAAATAAGCATTTTGGAGAAAGAACTTATTTAAAAGCATAAAAGGTGAATTTTAAATATATATGTGTGTGTATGGATACACATATGCTGCCTTATTTGAAAATAAAATATTAACATATGGAAACAATAAAAGATTTTTTACATAATAACTTTTATGGTTATCTGATACTGAAGGATTTGCAAAAAGAGTACATTTCTTTCCTTTTTTTTTCTTCTTGCTGTGATTTGCATAAGTGATGAGAAATTCAATTTTGGCCACCAATTGAGAATAAAACTAACTGGATTGAATTTATAGTTAAACACAAAATGTTAATCTATAATCCTTGAGCTGGAACTAATATGGAATAAAGTGCTCACCCTTAAGCTAGTTGAAGCCCTAAGCCATGCACAACATTAATTTTTCTGTTATTAATTATACCACAATATCCAATATTGAAAGTCAGAAAATAAATGAAATGTAATGTCCTTTAGTATAGTTGTTTCCAATGGAAAGTTGAAGACAGAAATCTCTGAGAGGATACATCTGAAGATGGTAGAACAGGCTGCCACAAGAAAGTGTCCTGACTTTAGTCTCATGCTCCTTTTCACCAGCTGTGCTCCTGGTACAAATTGCTGGTATACAACAGCAAAATCTGTCATCAACTTACACAATAGCAGATTGCTCCTTAAGTTGGAGGAAATATGTCACCATAAGTCATGTTGAATAAAACTGTTGTCTTCTTTTGGTTTAGACTATTCAATGAGTCCATTATAAAGAGTCCGTATGGCAAACCCCACTGACACATACAGTTTTCTTAGGCTGTAGTTAAAGGCTGTGGCTTGGCTTGTCATAGTTGGATCTGTTCAGTTAGTTTGAATTTTCCCAGATCTAAAGCATGTTACTATTAAAAGTCTTTGGTGGTAATTGATATTACCTCTGCACCTGAAATCCATTTAAATTCTCAGCTGCCTATGGAGGTACAAGTCAGTCTCCTCATTGTTTTGAAATGACCAGCTCCAATTCCCAGGATACAGGGCCATCGAGATAGCTGAGGAGTAGAGGCCAATTATCGGACAGATGTTTCAGCCAGACACTTCCCAGCTTCAGGGCAGGAAATGGTTTTTAAAAATAGAGATCTTACTTGCAAATACAGATACCCCAGCAGATACTATATGTTACACATTCAAGACATAGCATGATCTAAAAAATATTTTCATGGGAACCATTCACACAAACAATTAAGTATTCCACCAAGCAAACGCTCATTCTAAGCTTTACAAAGACATTTTAAAAACTGACAAAATAGTGTTGTTTTATTTTTAAATTACATTTTAGGGGTTAGTCCATTTAATTCTATTTCTCATGTAAATGTGAATCTTCTCCAAGATTATAAGTTCTTTTCTTGATGTAAGCAGGTTTTCTTAACTTATGAGGATCCAATATCAAACATTTTCATCTCTTTTCTTCCCTTGGAGGCTGTCATTACTTCCTTTTAGAGTATAGCAAAAGCTCTGGTATCTATCCCTAGGAAAACGTGCACAATTGCACACACACCCATATCCAGAAGGTTTTTTACATACAATTTTTGGGATCCCTTGACTGAAGCCCAACTGTGGGCTTCCTCAACTTTCCATTGGAAACAGCTATACTAAAGGACATTACATTTCATTTATTTTCTGACTTTCAATATTGGATATCATGGTATAATTAATAACAGAACTGTGGAATAACTGTGGATTTCCTAGGAGTTGAAACTCAAGGACTGAGAAAACACCTGAGAAGCTTCTGCAATAGTTTAGGGGAGAAGTAAGAAATAAAGCTAGTGGCAAGGGCCATTGGAGCACCAGGCTAATAGTTTTTCTGGAACGTTTTCTGAGGCAAACCACAGTAATAAAATATTACTCACATTTGATGAAAACTTTCTTCTTGTTTTACGACTCAACCTGTGTTTGTTTTATTCCATTGAATCACTGAGCCCCATTGCTTTCACATGTCTTTGAAAATTCCTTCCTTCTTGTTTCATTCAGGTCTAATTTTTTCTTATTTAAACAATTATGATGCACTCATACATGGCCATCTTGTCTCTAAGATCATAAATACTAAACCTGTTTTCCATATTGCTGTGAAATTTTTTGTGTAAAACAGAAACCTGAGAATGCTTCTCCCTTGAGTAAAATGTCTTTTCATTATCTATACGGGGTCGTCAATTACAGTCGATGAGAGCTATAAACAGAATTTTTGACATTCTAGCAGCCTCATTAAGAAAAAAAAAAAAAAAATCAGGTGAAAATAATTTTAGTGATATATTTTATTTAATTAACCAAATGTACACAAAATATTATTATACTGACATGTAATCATTTACAAAATTATTGCTTCACATTTTTTTGACTTAACTTTTAAAATGCAATGTGTATTTTACACCCTACACCAGTCGAATGCTAAATTTTCCTTTAAAGTAAAATGGAATCCTGCCCCTAGAGTTGTGTTTAATAAAAATTTACATTGCTTCAGCTTTAAAATTTAAATTAATTGAAAGAAAATTAAAAATCGAATTCCTCATTCACACTAGTCACATTCCAGGCCTCAGTAACCACGTGTGATCAGTGGCTACTGCATAGGAGAGCGTATGTCTGTGAGATAAAACCAAAACTCTGTCCTCTGGATTGTGGAAAAAATGTTTCTATTAATGATCTTCCTCTTGTTGCCACCCCAAGCAACACACTATCTATACAGAACAAGTCCTTTGCCATTTCCATTGTGTATTTATTCTCCTACCTGTGTGCTTGACTGTCTTTGACTCATACTTTTTATAAGCATATTTACCCTCAAATACTTGGCACTTTTATAAAGATGCCCATGATAACCCCCTTTAAAAAATTCTATTGCTATCCAAGCTCAGATCTGAAAAAAGTAAATCTTTTCCTATTCTCTTGTGAAAATACACCCTTATTGAGGGAGTTAGCCTCTTACAATGGTGTATTGTGTGTTCTTGTATTATCCTGTCACCAGGAGCAGAAACTGAAGCTCAGAGAAGTATGTTGTCCACGGACACCTATCTCAAACTCTAGAAAGAAAGAGGAGCCCCTACCCAGGAATTGCCAGCGTATTCTTACCATCAGATGTACAAATCTCTCCATACTGACCACATTGACGCACCTTTGCCGTCTCGCATGCTCTTTCTTTTTCTTTTTTTTTTTTTGGAGGAAATACAAGGCCAATGTAAAAGGAAATTTTTAATATTATGTTGTAAAATGTATGCTACTTTCGTAAGTTCTCTCATCACTTCTACCATTATCCAGGACTTTACTTGTTACGACTGTTCTGTGTAATTTGAGAAATAGAAGAAATTTTAGAAATTATCTATCTCCATGTCTCAAGCCCTTGCTCTTCCTTCTCTTTTTCATTTTGTTAGCTCCAAAAAATTTTGTTCAAACACATATATAATACCACTAGAACATAAAAGACACAAAAAGTTTAAAAGATGTAAAATTTAAAAGTACAAATGAGCAGTACAATTTGGATCAGTCCAAAATTACTGATCATACCAGAACAAGAACATAAAAATGGACCTTTTAATTCTTACTCTGGTGACTTTTCACTTAATTATAGCTTCCCCTCCTGAGGCCCTTACTTTATGAAGAAGCAAAAGTCCTGTTGTACTTCAATGGGCAGAAATCTCTACTGTGAAATTTCATTTATAAAGCCAACTCAAAGCTGAAGGATTATAGGAGTCAAGTATTTGGTGCGAGGAACTAGCGTTCCTCAAATGTAGGTAATTTAAATGCCTGGGACCATTAGAATACAATTATGGTATTGATCATGGATGAAGGGAGTTTTATTACTTGCATTATTATATTCTATTGGCATCCAGGGTTTCCTTGTAATTTTTCCAATAGTTAAAACTTAAGTTTTATTTCTTTCAGATTCCTACAGAGTATTTCTCTTTATGGCTTTCTATGATTTTTGTAAGATCTGAAAGTGAAAGTTATTAAGCATAGTGAATAAAGTAATTTCATTTTATTATACTTTTTAGAGTATTTGCTGACATAATACAACTTAATACTTCAAGTATAGCTTTCTGTACAAAGATAAATTAGGAAGCATCAATGTGTCAAAATAAACAGGTATTCTAACCACATTTTAAAAAATCAGAGTTGATATTCTTGTTAAAGTCAATGACTAAAAGCAGACATGTTATGTTGGAGTATATGACTACGTAAAAATGTTTTCAGAATTTTTTACATTTCTGAATCTGGATTAATAATAAACTAAAGAGCTTCAAAACGTATTTAAGAGGTTACCTTGATTATTAATCTGCAAACTATGTTTACAATTTTGTGTTATCCATATTAAGGATATTGAGAGGGACAAATGAGCAGGGGAAAATGTTGGCTACTTTGTTACCTGGAGATCACGTGAAGAATTGTCCTGTTCTTTCTCAGATCAACCTGCCTCAGGTCCTCAATTTTTCAAATTTGGCAAGTACATGTCCTCGCATGATTCTTACAGAGTTGCAACCAATAGGGCACCTTCTTCTACGTTTGTCCTGTGCTATGCCCTGGATGCAGAACACCACCCCCTGATGGCCATGAAAAGAAATGGAATCACAGCAGGTGCACATGAAGCTCAAGGGACTGTTTCTCTCTGTGGCTTTATTTTTATTTAATTAATTAATTAATTTATTTATTTATTTTTTAATTAAATCATAGCTGTGTACATTATGTGATCATGGGGCACCATACACTAGTTTCATAGACCTTTTAACACATTTTCTTTTTTTTTTAATTTTAATTTTTTTTTTTTTTATTGGAAGATGTTGGCATAGATGTGGAGAAAAGGGAACACTTCTTCACTGTTGGTGGGAATGCAAATTAATACATTCCTTTTGGAAAGATGTATGGAGAACACTTAGAGATCTAAAAATAGATCTGCCATTCAATCCGGTAAATCCTGTGCTGGGCATATACCCAGAAGACCAAAAATCACATCTTAACAAAGATATTTGTACCAGAATGTTTATCGCAGCCCTATTCATAATTGCTAAGACACATTTTCATCACTCTGGTTAACATAGCCTTCCTGGCATTAGTTATTGTGCTAAGACATTTACATTCCACATTTACTAAGTCTCTCTGTGGCTTTATCTGTCTTTTCTTTTTAGAGACCAATATACAGAAGGTGGGCCTAAATTGTATACACATTTTAAGAGATGTTATCTATGTATTGATTTTCAAAGTCAAATTGAAAGTATCCTGTGACTATTCCACTGGCAGGGTGAAGTCACCTAGAACAAGACAGGACAAACCCCAGCAGCTTGTTTTCCTGGGGACCTGCCTTATTCAAGCAGGTGGCAACCAACCCTCCCCCGAATTCTGATGAAAAAAATGTCTTCTTTCTATGCAAATCCTCTGATCAGTTACTTGTTACAACACTTCCTAGCCTTCAGTTCCGAGGGCGCGCGCACACACACACACACACACACTTGCTTTCCATGACTTTTACCTTTCAGTGGACTTTCAAACACTATGAGGCTATAAGGAGTGGGTGTGACAACATAATGCAGTCTGATTTAACATAACAAAGCAAGACCACCCCCTGTGGCTGGACTGTTCACAGCCCTATGCAAAGAGTCCCAGGCCAATAAATCCACACACATTTATTGGGCCATCTGTGTGTTGTGCCTTGAACTTCACCATGTTGGATGTGAGTTACAGTAGAGTGGAGACCATCTATCTACACACTGACCTTGAAGGAGTTCATGGTTTGATGAAAAATCAGGGTTAATATCTTTCCCTTCCTTTTCTATTAATAAACCATTAAGCACGATAAGTATCTCCCTCACCTCACAGCAACTGAGGGGCAGCACTCTTGCCCCAACTTTATGATCATATCACCCCTCGGTGAGTTACTTTTATGATTAGGCGCTAGTCCTGGCTGGTAAGTTCTGGGTTCACACTCTTCGTAAAGCTGCTAATATCAATGGCCGCTGATTTGGGGGGTCAGTGTGCAGGTCACCAATCTCGTATTTGATTTCTGTTCTTCCTGAAATGCAGCAGAGGCTCCGAGAAGTGCCTGGTTTCCAAGGGCGCACATACTCGGATCTGAAGCAGTCGGTGCCCCCTCCCCCCATCCCTTTGCCATCTTCACATGCGTGCCTTGTCTCTGTGACTGTGTATAGACTTACAATTTAGCCTCCAATAGAAGGTGGGTTCAACAAGACAAGCTGACATTTTAATTGACTCATAAAGCACTCTAGCAAGGACCTTATTTAAAAAACCCCTCTCTGCCCCAACAGCAGTTGAACACACAAAATAAAGGGAGGTTTGAGTTTTTAGTTGTTGCCGCTGAGCCATCCCTGCATCATCGGGGAAATGACAGAGGGAACAGAGCAATGTGATCAGGGAGAGAAACACAAGATAGGGAGCGGTGTGGAAGGAAACAGAAGAATTATTATCAGTGGGAAACAGCGGGGGTGAGGAGTGAGAGAAAAGGACAGTGTTCAATCTCTTGCTGACTCCTCAGAATCATTTTCTAAATACCTTCTCTGACGTGGACTTCACCTAAGGAGGTCCTATAATTCTAACCTCTGGGGCCAGACTGTGCCCTAAATAGTAAATCAAGGATTTCTTGTCTGCTCTACAAGGAATCTATGAGCAATCTTCAGCTCAGAGCTAAAAGGGCTTTGAAGTTGAAGGATGCTGACATGGCTTGAAGACAGTCCCCAGGAGTCAACTAAAGAGCCCCTTGTAGGGAAGAATGACCAGCATATCGCCAGATATTCTAAGATAGATGAGATCGTGCTGGTCTCTCAGCTCTCAGTATTTTTTGTAGTTCACATATCTTATCTTTAAAGAAAAAACATTCTAATACCTTACGTGTTTAAAAAGGAAGAGAATTCTTGTGAAGTATTTTGAGCATAGAACAGAAGGAAGGTATAAATGTTATATCAACATAAGAAGCAAAAATATTATAAAGTTAAAAAAGGACGCCTAGCATTGGTTGCTTTGATGATCGTCTTTACCATTGCTTCATTAACTGAGTTTACCATCTTTTTAATTTTACTGCCTTGGCTGAGGACCCCAGCTGGTTGTTTTAAATCAGTGACACACGTGGCTACTTCCTTTGTTGGTAGTACTGGTGGTAAGAGACGGGCTCCCAAGAGCTTCTAGAGTCCCTACACATCCTTTCTGGGGCTACCAGAGTGTAAGGTCAAACTTTTCTCCTACCTTGAGCCATTTTTTTGAAGCAAGTCACATAAGTGATTTAGTAAGTCAAGGCTTACTAATCATGACTACTAATCATTACCATCATGACTAATGTAGGCCTCCTGCTTATTAATTGTATTATTCTGGGCACAAAAGGGCTGAGTCCTGGGTCTGGAGTTCTTTACCTGAGTTACAACAGACATGTACAGCTGCTGCTGGGCACATGGAATGTCTCCATTGGACTTGGAGCAGATAACTGGTTACCATGCTGATGCTCTTGTTGTTACTGTGCTGTGATCTAATGATCTATCAAATCTGATTGATTTTCAGCTCTTGTGCAGTTGAGGCAGGCCGCCCTCTACTTGCTACGTCACCTCCTTGGAGTTTATACTCCTTCCCATCCTCCTTAGTTCTGTGCCTCTTCCCTGACCAGCTGCTCCCCGCCACAGTATCTGTCTTGTGCATGGTTTATGACTTGTTCTTAGCTGGGCTGCTGCTTAATTCTCTGCACTCTCCTTCTCAGTTTCCTTTACCTATTTCACTTTCTCTTCCCAGCACGTTTAGGAAGAGTTTGAGTTGAGTCTTCCTTTATTCTTCCTCTCTCCTTACATATTTTCTTAGTCTTCCTTATTCATACTTGTTGCATTAAAAGGGTCAATATGCTGATGACTTCAAAATCTCTCCAGGCTTTTGTATCCATCCTTTACACATACTGTTTTTGCTCGTTTTCCTAGAAGCAGGAACCGAGGGATAGTTTTCTATGGAGGAAACATATCATGGGAATGTTTGCAAGAGAAACTTAGAGGAGTAAATGAAGAAAAGTAGGGAACAGGGAAAAGCAAAGCAAAGATTTCAGGTGATCCCATGGGGAACTCTGTATAAATGACATTGCAGAGTTTGTATTTGCTTAAGGCAAGTGGGCACAACATTTGTGCTCCTGCACTGGTCCCCATTCCTTGGCTGTCCAGGATGGGGTGTTGCAACCCTGAGGCATTTTTAATCAAAAAGGTGACCCTCCATGGAAGGTTGCAGGTGCAAGTCTTTATCAGCCTGTGAAATGGATTCGTGTATCCAGGCAGGGCACCAACAAATCTGTGACATGTGCTTATTATATTGATAGTTTGTTAATTTATTATACCTTATAAGGAGGGATAAGCCCTTTAGTTGCTTTATCTCATTTAACCCTAGTAACAACTCTTTTCTCTTCATTTCACAATTGAGAACATTGAGACTTAAGACAGAAAAATGCCTGGACCAAGTCTCACTGCATTATGTGTAAGTACCAAAATTGAAACCGAGGGTCTACATATCCAACCATAATATAGCACCTTCCAGTGGAGGTATTAATCCAGGTGTCAGATAGAACACAGTGTTACAAAGGGAGACAAGGTGTATTGTATCAAACTACCTGGCTTTAAGTCACAGTTCCAATACTATGGCCATATGACCTTTGGTATCTCACTTAACCTTCATAATCCCTGGTTGCCTCATCTGAAAAATCGGGGTAATCTTGGTACCCCAATCAAGCACGCATGGTAAATTCCTGGCCATTTTTCATTTAATACACAGGCTGCCAAAAACGTACATACATTTTAAGAAAGGAAAAAAATGATACTACAATTGTAATACTCAAGTCATGTCTGACTTCTGCAGTTATAAGATATTTTATCTTTTGTTATTGGTATATATTGAGTATTACAATTTAATACAGGTTGTTCTTTTCTTGAAATCTGTAGAGCTTTTCTTGGCACCCTCTGTATTCAATACATGTTATCTATTGTTGCTTCTGTTATTACTATAGTAAAGTAATCATAGATAACCTTTTGATATTCCATCCAGATTATAATCCTCCCCCATGCTAACTTATCTTAGAAAATGTCATTACTTTTACCCATTTCCTTACACAGTAGGTAGTCTGGACTAATCCTTGTTGTTTTTCTCACTCTCACTCTCACACATACATTATTAAGCCCATGTCATCAGCTCTGTCCAAGCTCCCTGTTCTGATAATAATAATGCTGGTGTCTGCACCTAGACATGAGAAATCTTGTGTAGTAGCAATGAGAGTCTCTTTGGGAACCCAGAAATACACGAGAGGAACTCTTAAGAATGGGAGAGTATATGAACAGTTTAGTCAGGGCTCCCAAAGTTGCCCTTGGCATGTTTAAACATTGTCTTTTTCATCTTTAAAGTTATTCATCAGTAAAAATATTACTGAAATGGAATCAAACACCTGACATATTTTTTAAATGAAGTGCAAAGTGATTTGGGATCTAAATAAACTGAATAAAACTCAACTATTTACTTTCCTTGAGTAGACAAAGCTGGTTTGATTTTTAAAAATAAATCCCTTTCTAAGATACACACGAGAAGATTAGATTCTAAAGGAAATTAAAGACAATTATCAGAAAACTGTCCATGAAAGCACAAAAACAGGATTTCATTGAATCTGTGAATCACTTTGGGTGATTCATTCATTGGGAAGCCATTTGACCACTGTTGATTCTGCCAATCCGTCAGCATGATGCATTTTCCCATCTGTTTTGCATCTTCCGTGATTTCTTTCTTCAATGTTTCATAATTCTTCCTATAGAGCTCTTTCACCTCCTTTGTTAAGTATTTTCCTAGGTATTTTGTTAAAACATCGATACCATTTTTTTTATATCTAGAAAAAATAATTATATGCTTTGTATGGAACCAGAAAAGACCCTAAATAGCTAATGCTGCCTTAAGCAGATGAACAAATTGGGAAGCATCAATTTACTAAACTTCAAACTATACCACAAGGCCATAGTGACAAAAACAGCATGGTACTGGCATGAAAAACAGACACAGACTTATAGATCAGAACAGAGAACCTAGAGATGAAACCATCCTCATATCCCCATCTGATCTTTTGACAAAGCAGACAAAAACATAGACTGGGAAAAAGAATCTCTATTCAATAAAGCGTGCTGGGAAAATTGGACAGCCACATATAGACGACTGAAACAGGATCTGTGCTACTCACCACTCACAAAACTTAATTTTCAATGGATAAACACTTAAACCTAAGGCATCAAACGATGAGAATTCTAGAAGAAAATGTTGGAAGACATTTTATAGATATTGGCATAGGCCTAGAATTTATGAAGAAGACCCCCAAAGCAATTATAGCAACAACAAAAATAGATAAATGGGAGCTGATCATATTAAAACACTTCTAGACAGCCAAGGACACAATCAGTAGAGCAAATAGAAACATGGATTATGGGAGGAAATATTTGCATGCTGTATGTGTACATCTGACAAAGGGCTGATAATCAGCATCTATAAAAATCTTAAGAAAAGCATCAAGAAAATACCAAACATGCCCATTAAAAAGTGGGCAAGAGATACAAACAGAAATTTTGCAATAAACACATGAAAAAATGCTCGACATCTCTAGGCATTAGAAATGCAAATTAAAACCACAATGAGATATCACTTAACACAAGTGACAATAGCTGTTATCCAAAAGTCTCAAAATAGTGGATGGTGACATGCATGTAGAGAAAGGAGCTCTTAGGCACTGTTGGTGGGATTTCAAACTAGTACAACCTCTATGGAAAGTAGTATGGAGACACCTCAAAGAACTAAAGTAAAACCTACCATTTGATCAGTAATCCCCTGCTAGCTATTTCCCCAAAAGGGGAAAAAAAGTCATTTTATCAAAAAGAAACATGCCTATGAATTTTTTATAGCAGCACAATTAACAAATGCAAAGATATGAAAACAACCCAGGTGCCCACCAACACATAAATGGATTAATAAAATGTGGTACATGTATACAATGGAGTACTACTCAGCCATAAAAAATCATGAGCTAGTATTTTGTGTAACAGCCTGGATGGAACTGGAGACCATTCTTCTAAGTATCACAAGAATAGAAAAACAAATGCCACATGTACTAAATACTGAATTGAAACTAATTGACCAATACTTATGTGCACATATGGAAGTAAACTCAATAAAAACATAGCAGGTGGGAGAGGGGAATGGGACAGGATCAGTGCACACTACCTGAGTGAGGGATGCCCTTATAATTTCAACTCAAAATGTGCAGAGCAAACTGGCTAACGAAAAGTTGTACACCCGTGTAATATTGTGAAATAAAGAAAAAAAAAAAAAAACATAAAACCCCACATGATGGCACTAATAATAGTGATGTCTTTGCTTCCACCTCTCTTGTTCCTGTCCCCACACTTCACATACTCATACGGGCTATCAAATATGAGAGATAAGGTGTCCCTTATATTTCACTCCACTTTTCATTTTTCATTGTGATCATAGCAACATACAGACATCACTTAGAGAAGCTGTGCTGAAAATTCAGATGCCGCATTTCTGGAACTAAAATATCTCTCAAACCTAACCATTCTAGGCCGTAATGTTACAGTTATGCTTAATAAATAGTAGGACCTAAGGACTGTGATATCCACTAAACCTGGAATGTTATCTCCCTAGAGATTCAATAACCCCAGAACTCAAAGAAACCTTTCTATGATTTTCTTAGGTATGAAATTATTATCATTGCCATTGAGAAAAATTAATTGGCATGTAACTAGTAAGTAAATGGTATTAAGTGGTATATAAATAGTAAGAGAAAATTTTAATATGTAATCTTTTATGCCTTTTTATTTTTCTTTCTTTCTTTCTTTTTCTTTTTTTTTTAGCCAGAATCTAATCTTTTTTTTTTTTTTTTATTATAGATAAACATATGCACCATAGGTGTGGCCCAACCCATTAACCTCCCTCCACCCAAACCTCCCCTCTCCCTTCCCCTTCCTTGGTCCTTTCCCCATAGTCTTGTGATATAGTTGGATTATAGCCTTCATGTGAAAGCTATAGTTTAGCTTCATAGTAGGGCTGAGTACATTGGATACTTTTTCTTCCATTCCTGGGATAATTTGCTAAGGAGAATATATTCCAGCTCCATCCATGTAAACATGAAAGAAGCAAAGTCTCTTTCTTTAAGGCTGCATAGTATTCCATGGTATACATGTACCACAATTTGCTACCCCATTCGTGGGTTAATGGGCACTTGGGCTTCTTCCATGACTTAGCAGTTATGAATTGGGCTGCAATAAACATTCTGATACAGATGTCTTTGTTATATTGTGACTTTTGGTCTTCTGGGTATAAACCTAGTAGAGGAATTATAGGATCGAGTGACAGGTCTATTTTTAGATCTCTAACTATTCTCCAAACATCCTTCCAGAAGGGACGTATTACTGGGCATTCCCACCAGCAGTGTAGAAGTGTGCCCTTTCCTCCACATCCACACCAACATTTCCGGTTTCGGGATTTTGTTATGTGGGCTACTCTTACTGGGTTTAGGTGATA
>CAUYPK010143144.1:0-28177 GCA_963574355.1 Loris lydekkerianus
ATTACACCTGCGGTACATCTTACAAGGGTACATGTGAAACTTAGTAAATGTGGAATATAACTGTCTTAACACAATAACTAAGAAAATACCAGGAAGGCTATGTTAACCAGTGTGATGAAAATGTGTCAAACGGTCTATAAAACCAGTGTATGGTGCCCCATGATCACATTAATGTACACAGCTATGATTTAATAAAAAAATAAAAATTATATATCTTTTGCTTTTATGGAGAGTGGAGGTAAACATAAAGGATGGTAAACATCTTATGCATGAGTTGACATTAATAGCTACCTTAAGATTACACAGCCAACAAGAGATAGAACTCTTATTTGAATTCAGAAAGTCTTTCTCTAGTGTCCTTGCTTTATTTATTTATTACTATTATTATTTTTTTGACACAGAGTCTCACTAAGTCTCCCTCAGTAGAGTGCTGTGGTGTCACAGGTCACAGCAACCTCCAATTCTTGGGCTTAAGCGATTCTCTTGCCTCAGCCTCTTGAGTAGCTGGGACTATAGGCACCACCCAGCTATTTTTTGTTGCAGTTGTCATTGTTGGTTAGCAAGCTCAGGCTTGGGTCAAACCTGCCACCCTCAGTGTGTGTGGCCGGCACCCTTACTCACTGAGCTACGGGTGCCAAGCCAAGTGTCCTTGCTTTAAGTCAACTCACCACCCTCCCTCAGTTTCTTTAACTCTAACTCCAGCACTATAATGGGTTGAACATTTGAGCCAGCCACATTTCTCTATGTAGAGTTTAGAGGATGGCCCTGTTCAGAAAACAAAGGCCTCTGAAAAACTCCTAAGTACTCCTCACACCTGAAGGATGAGAACGATCTAGATTGGAGTGAATTGCACTTGCACCCAGGATTTTCAGCCTTCATCAGATGGCACTGGCATGTCTGGTTATATTTTGCCTAACAACTTCTATAATTTGAACCATTAAGTGTAAAGGAATTAGGAAAGAAGGTCGAAATTTTTAAACATTTATATAGATACTTTTGGTGGTTTACTGGACTAAACATCTTTGATCATACTCAGGTTTGAAGCTGAAGGATGTCCCCATTTTTACATGTTTATTCTTTTTTTAATTTTTATTTATTTATTATTAAACCATAGCTGTGTATATTAATGCAATCATGGGGTATAATGTGCTGGTTTTATATCCAATTTGAAATATTTTCATCAAACTCGTTAACATAGCCTTCATGGCATGTTACATTCTTATGTGAGCTAAAACCAGAATGATATTCCAGTTGTTGGTTGGCATTCAGGTAGTAGCAGTTCTTGTTGCAACAAATAGGAAATGCCCACCTTTCTTTGGCTTCCTAGAATGGGGGTCCTGCATTCAACCTGTCTCCTTTGATTTTACAGTTGGATGGGGATGGTAGCTCTAAATAGGTATAAGTTATTGGAAGTACTATAATCTAATTACATAATTATTTAATGGTGGATAAGGTCAAATCCAGTTTTTCTTTGTTTGTTTTTTCTGTAAATGTCCATTTATCTTCCTGATGAATTAAGGTTTATATGCGGAGGTAAGGAACGGTTGAATGGGAGTGGGTAGTAAAGGCTGATGTCAAATTCTCTACATACCACCTTTCTCAGACCAGAAATGTCTATAGACACTGGATGAATTTCTTGTCTACTTTGTTGTGTCTGTTAATATTCCTACTGAAGGGAAAGGATAAGGGACTTGACCAAAAATAGGAGATAACTTGGGGACAAAAGATGATTCTGAAAATATAAATATTTTGAGTCTTCTGTGTTTGTGGATGATGTAAGATTTTTTACAGTTCTCTGAGATACAAGCTTGACTTGACTCATCTTTTAGGTTACTAAGGCGAGATAAGACCTAGAATGCTAGAGGACTTAGAGAAGTCCAATTTAAGTGTCTCTGACCTCTTGAATCCTCTCACAGTGAGTAAATCGAACAGATATGTATGTATTTTTATAAATTTCCCAATGTCTCTGTCTATAAGATTTTCCATAACCTGTTTTTAATTATTTTAAATCAATAGTATTTTTTGTTCTCGAAATACACCTCCTTTCTTCCATGTTATCTGGTGGTATTTGCGTGGTGATAAAATTATAAACTTGCAGAGACTTGTGACTCAGAATGTAAAGTTTGGAATAGATTCTGCAACCAGACCTCTGAAAAAAGGCTGAGAATTCCAGGTACGAGAGGAAAAAATAGGGTATCTAAGCCCTTTTTCTCTCTTGGAAATTAATCCAAGTAAGTTTTATATTTTGTTTCATCTCTGGGGGAAAAAGAGGTAAAGGGGTTTCTGCCCTTTATCTTTTGGTAACTCCAAACTTCTCTTTCTCTTCCTTGAGATTCCTGCATATTTTCTTTGACTCTTTAGTGGTTTTGTAATTAAGGTATGCAACTCCAAATAAAGGTGTATCGATTTTCAACTTATGCATGATGAATCACTACAAAACCAAGCAGCTTAAAACAATCCACATTTATCATCCTACATTCTCCACGAGTCAGTAGTGTGAACATAGCTTAATGAAGTCCTTGGTTTGGGTACTTGCAAGGATGGGCTTTCTGCATAGGGATTCACATAGCTGAAATCAAGGTTTCAACCACGGTTGTGATCTCATGTGGAGCTCAAGGGTCTCTTCTAAAGTTAGAAAAAAATATTTCTTTGTAGCTTTAGGATGGAGGCTCCTGGCATCTAGAGGCCACCTGACATTCCTGGCCATGGTGATGTGTCCACAAAATGGCAGTTTGCTCCCTCAAGGCTGCCCTCTCTTGTCTCTGGCCTCTACATCCTCTTTTAAAGAGTTTACCTGATTAGGTCAGCTCCACTGCCTTTTGATTTAATCAAATGCAGAATACCAACGATTTTTATTACATCTGCAACATCCCTTTGTATATAACATACTCTAATTATGGAAACAACATTCCAAAAACTACAAAATTCCTGTTCACAGTAGAGAGGATGAGATTATGGAGGACATGTGCATGGGAGCCTACCTTCTTTCTGCAACAAAGCTTGCAAGTTTGAGGTGGAATTTGGGATGGAGAAGGATATAGTGGGAGTGTTGCTGGGTAGTTTAACTTTGGAAGCAAAGAATATATAAAGCATAACTTCTCATGGCTTGAAATCCAATAGATTAACACAGATGAAAATGTATTTAATCTGAATGAAAGAAGAAAAATTTAAAAATTATTCCCCCTTGGCCTGAAAACCTGCAAATCAAGCATGCAGTAGGTGTGGGGGATACTGATTCAGGGAGGAATGACAGAGGAAGGGCAATTGGGGTGAGTGTTACATAGGGCCTTTGTATAATCTTGGGGCCTACACATGGTTTGGGACCATCAGGTGACTGTGTGATTGGGGCCTACACATGGTTTGGGACCATCAGGTGGCTGTGTGAAAGTGACAAGGCTGGGGACATTTTGGCACTGCTACCATACTTAAGCCCACTTTGTGCAGTGCCCCACTCCGGAAAGTGCCATTCAGGTGTGCTAAAATATGATTGGCACTTTTTCGAGTGTGGTAATTCACAACATCTACAACCACATGTGGTGGCCTTGAGGAGAGGTGGTGTGACTTGTCTGCACAGCTACAGTGGCATTGCCAAATCACTGTCGTTAAATGTTTGTGTTGAGTCCAGATCCCCCTGGAAAAATATTTCCATCCAGGTTTATGAAGGAGTCACATATCTTTGTCAAATCTTGCTCCTTTTGAACAAGATTTGGTTTGGATCCAATATTCTCTTTCTTTTTGCCATTTCCCCTCTCATGCATTAATGACAATTATTAGAAACTGAGGAACTTTCCTTTCTTTAATTTCTCATCTAATAATCACTCTATCAACCGCAGTTCATATGGTGCCCAGAGCCTTTATTATTTATTTGGTCTCTTATTTGAGTGTTTTTTTTTTTTTTTTTGGTGAAATAGAACTATTTATGAAAATGGTAAGATAGTTAATTTCTCAGACCTTTGGTACTGAAGATTAATGCACAGACTTTTCTCTGTTTTCTTAATGTTTCCTACCTTAACTCAACTACCTCAAAGAGGGATTAGCAGAGAGAAAAAGAGAAAGATAACAGATGGCAGGCATTGCAGTCCCAGGGGCCACCCCGGGACCTGATGTTTGTCAGTTTTGCTGTTTATTTCTAAGCAGCCATGTGTCTCACTTCACTTGAACGGTGGTAGAAATTTAGGTTTCAATGAAGACAATGGGAAGTGCTTTAATTTATATTTTAATGTATTTATACGTGCATCATATGTGTGAACTTTTAAGTGTTTGTTCCACTCTTTCTTGTATTCTGAGGGTTGACCTAGGCACTGCTATACCTATTTCTGATATGATTTGGATTATGAAAGTGACTGATATTTTCTCCTCAAATTTTGTGTCTATTTGGGAGGTTGTGGTTGTGTACATCTGTAGGGATATGCGTGTGTGTGTGTGTGTGTGTGTGTATGCATGTACTATTTTGGAACTCTGTGTGTGGGACATACATTGTATTGTTTATTTTTGTAGTTTTGGTTTTGGTTTGATTTTATTCTTGTTTGACCTTTGTGTGTTGTTGTTCATTTATTATTTATTTTACGTGTTCAGCTTGTGTTCACTTGAAGAACCACCATGCTATTTTTCATAGCAACTTCGATATTTAACTTTCCCACCAGAAATGCACAAGGGTTCTGATTTTTCTGCTTGTCAACGGTTTTTACTTTCTGTTTGTTCTTTTTTTTCTCATAATAGCCATTATAATGGATATGAAGTGGTAGCTCATTGTAGTTTTAATTGCATTTGTTTAATAATTAGTGGTATTGAGCTTGTTTTCATGTGTTTTATTAGGAGGATCTCTTTAATTTTTAAATTTTTGTTTATTTAAGTTTTCATTTATGGGTGTATAGGTGTGGATGAATTTGAGATACAGTCTTTTTTTTTCTTTTGAGACAGAGTCTCACTGTGTCATCCATGGTAGAGTGCTGTGGTGTCCCAGCTCAGAGCAACCTTAAACTTTTGGGCTTAAGCGATTCTCTTGCCTCAGGATCCCAAGTAGCTGGGACTACAGGCGCCTGCCACAATGCCTGGCTGTGAGATATAGTCTTGAATCAATTTAGTTTATTGATAGTGATGGAGGAGCCTGAATACTGGTAGCCTTGGCTTTCTCCAGATGAATTGTCCCTCACTTCATTCTCTCTTTCTCTTTCCAGGGCAAGTAGTTTAGCTATTCATTTATTTTACTTAGTACACCTTCCTCCCTCTCTGCAAACTTTTGTTTAACTTGGCTCTCTAACTCTTAAAACTTAAGTAGTTTGGGTTGTGTGGCTCTCTTTCACCTACTTGGTTCCACCTCCTCTCAGCTTCACTATTTAAAGGGAACAGACCCCTGGAATGCCTATGTCTCAAAATGATAAATTTTGGAGAAACTCTTTCAACAAGGAGTAGGAAGCATTAAGAAAATCCAGGGCTAAGAAGGAAGAATGGGTTATGTCAAGGCTGTGAGCCATCTGCTCTCCTAGAAATGATTCCAGGCAAAAAAATCTGTATCCTCTCCTGGAATGGTAGAGAAAATGGAATTTGTCTTGTGAATCCTGGAACTATCTATATTATCTCCCCTTTTCACGCAAGTTTCTTGCATGTTTACCTTGCTTCTTTTGTGGCTTTGGTGTTAAGTTACAGAACTGGGAAGGCTGGGGCACAGAAATGTGTTGTGGATACAGAGAAAGGAAACTATGTTTAATATGCCATTACAAATGACGTGAAAATCAACAGAGACATGTTGACAAGGTGACTTCTCACCGAAGGAGGAGAAAAATGTCTCAAAACCAGATCACTAAATATGCAGCAAGTAAGAGGATACTCAGTGATGGTTAGAGAAGGGCAGTGTGTGGTAATTGCAAACTGGAAATTAAATTCTTCATTGAATGAAAATTGCTTGTGTGTATTTGGGCAGGGCCACGACCTTCAGTTATGTGTAGTGTCCTACTCCAGAAAGTGACACTCACATATACTAAAAAATGATTGTCACTTTTTTGAGTAGAACAACACACATCATGTACGATCTATGGGGTGGCCATGAGTGTCAGCATACAAAGCTGAGTGAATGGAGCTTCCTCCCTTCTCCTGAGTTCAAGCACCACCCTCCCATTGCTACGCTGCCTCACTTGACTCATAAGCAGGCCTTGAGATGCAGCTCCTGGGGACGGAGGGCTCCCAGGAAAACTTACCTATGTAGGTTTTTCAGGGATTTACATAGCCTTCTCAAAAGAGGTAAGTCCATACAGATCTGAAAATTTGTAGTGAGAACATGGCTTTTTCTCTTTTGTGCATTCAGAGTTTCCAGTGTTACAGAAACCAAATATGGTTTTTGCCCCACAAAAATTCCAACCTGTTCTTTCCTAGAAATGTTCCTTCTAGTTCCAAAGCCTTTTCCTTTTCTCCCAGGGGGCTATTTAAATTCTCACCTGCCTGAGAAGCTTTAAGCTGCACCCAAAAGCTTTTTTACTGTCTCAGGATTGAGGATAAGAGTTTCCTTAGAGGTTTGGATATAGTTTCTTTCATGGAAACAATACTTTCTTCCCCAGAGTATCTGTATGTTAAGTTTGAAAATACATATATATATATATTTAAATATTTGAAAATATATCAATCTTTTCTGAATTTACCATAGTGATAAGGATTGAGATGATACCTAGAACATACATTTGGTTAGTTTCTTTTACTCTATTTAACATTTTATTTTTAAAATTATCTAAAGAGATGAAGAAAGGCGAAAGTACTTACCTTAGACTTTTTGAGAATGATGACATGTCCATTTGTCTTTTCCCTTCCATTTTCCTTCAGTTGTTTCTTCTTAACTCAATGTTTTTGCAAGGAAAACTTGAAAATCACAGACAGAAGAAGGCTGGCACTAGATCCCTGGAGAGCATCTGCAGGACTGCAGCAGTGATTGGGCCACAGGATGTATACAATACCACGCTGGGAAATGAGGGTGAGATGGGGGGGTGGCAGAAGAACAATCATCCTGGTGCCCCTTCCTGGATGAGCTCCCATAAATCATGTTGAATGGGTAAGTGGAAGTTTGTGGAATTTTGTTGTCACCTCAGATCAATGACATGTCTCACACCACTCCAAATCTTGAGGAAAATTTAGACCGATCAAGAATAAGGCTGCCCATAAAGTTTGTGTGCAATTTAAAATTTATAATGTATAATATTGAAAATTAAAATATTAAAATATATAATATTCCTAACATTATTACCATTATCTATGCACAACCAATTTCTAATGTTTATGGTGTTTGCCCGCCTGTTTCATGAGCTCTAAGTTTCCTTGGGCACAAAATGTCACAATCCCAGTTGTGTATGTGTGCCAGGCAGTGACAGTGGCACCATTAGAAATTGTTCTCATATCTGTGTGCTTATTTTGGAGGTGTGAGAGTTTAGATGTGAGTATGTGTGTGTTGGTGTTCATTAGTTAGTCAATTTAATTAGTTGATAAGTTCATGTGCTGAGTGTGTTTAGGTTTGAGCTTTCAAAATGTTTTTACTTAGTGATACAGTTTATATGGAGTTTGGTACCTGGTTTTCTTGTTTGTTATTTTTGACTTTTTGTGATTATTTTGTTTATAATTAAAGTTTCATTTACATATTCCATATTTGTTTTTTAGCTTTTGTAGATTTATTTATTTGGTTTTCTTTTATTATTATGTTAAATTTATATATGCAAATTATACATATTTGGAGGCTCTATTGTGATATTTTTAACATTTCTAATTCAGCATGCCTGATACTTTGGTTTGCTGTTTGCTTTCACGCTTGAGATTTTTATTTTTTATTAATATACACACATACATGCACACATATGCATGTATGAGGTCTATCATAAAAGTATCCAGCCATGTATCATGTATCATTTTAAATGGATGGAAACTTTCAGAGCAGAACTTCAGCATATGTGTATATGTGTGTGTGTGTGTGTGTGTGTGTGTGTGTGTGTGTATATATATAACCACATGTAGAGTAATCTATATAGTAATTATACAAAGATACAAACTCAAAAGCACTATAAATAAATAAAAATAAAGTTCCAGAAAATGTTCACCTAACCCGTGGGGAAAGAAAATAAACTGACAGGAAGTTCAAAAAAGAGAAACAGAAGAATGAGAAACAGAGGAAACAAATTGAAAACAAAATAAACACACCTATGGTGCAAAATGCAAGGGTACTTGTCGGATTTATTAAGTATAGAGTATAAATGTTTTAACACAATAATTGAGTAAATGAGATGAAGTGTATATTAACCAGTGTGATTTAAACGCTCCTAATTCTATATGAAATCAGCACATTGTACTCCATACATGCATTAATGAATAATGATCTATGCGTTTATGATTTAATAAAAAAACTGAAAAAAAAGAAAACATAATAAAATGGTGGACCCAAGAAAATGCATCAATAATTATCTTTAAAAGTAAATGGCCTAAGTACATTAAATAAAAGGAAAAGTTTGGTGGAGTGACATCAAAAACATTGCCAAATTGCATACCATGTGTAGGAAAGTCACTTCAAAATTGACAACATATATAGGCTGAAAATTAAAGGATGGAAAAATATATACTAACAAATGTTAATTTTTAAAATGAAAGCATCATACATTCAGGACTGGAATGTTCTCATGTGGTTTGTCTCATTTATCCTAAGATTTTTATTATCAATGACAGATAATTAAGTAGAAAAGGCTAAGGACTAGAGGACATTTGGATCTAGTTACTTTACCTCAATCTTCCTTTTTCTTTCAGTAAAAAGTATTATAGTTAAATATGGATTTTCCAACTATCCCTCAATTTCCCTACTATTGTAAAGATATGGTTTGTTTGTACATAGATTACCAATGTGGTGGTGTTGAGAAGTGGGGCCTACTGGGAGTATAGGGCAGTATAGTTTGGGTATAGGGCAGGTTCCTCATAAATGCCTTCATGGTATTCTTTAATCTTGTGGTAGTGAGTGAGTTCTCTCTCTTGAAGGACTTAGTTCTCCTAGGAATGGATTAATTCCCATAAAAGCTGGTTTTTATAAATCCAGGATGACCCAAGGTGTCACCTCTTCTCATGGGTCCTTTTCCCCTTTGACCTTCTTTGCCATGTTGGGATGCAGCATGCAAGTCCTCACTAGAAGCCAAGGTCACCCTCTTGAACTTCTCAGCCTGCGGGACTATGTACTGAATAAATATATTTTCATTCCAAATTACCAAGTCTCAAATCTTCCAGCAACACAAAATGGACTAGACCTTTCTTATGCATAAGGACTTTGGAATCTTATTGCTAATCTCTCAAAGTCCCACTCAGTCAAGTGTTGTCATAAGATTTGAAAACACTCTCAGCAAACAGGTGTCACATGAAAAACTCAGAAATTCTGTTTCAAAAATTATTTCTGCTTATACATATAAACATTTTTTTCTGCAGCATCTCAAAAAGAAGTAAGCTTTAGGTTTTTCCTTCCTGGCGACAAAGTTCCCTCTCTTCTCCCCAAGGAGACCGTTGCTGCTTTTCGCTGGCTCTTCTGTGGATTGGAGTTTAAGTCAATGACATCGGAAGAGGCATCAGGAAGTTTGTGATGCAGGAGCCTGAAGGTTTAAGGTATTGGGTCTTTCAATTTAAGGGATTAGTTTGAGGGTGGTAGAATACTTTTTAATGAATTATCCCTCATATCATTAGAAAAATATTCATCTTTCTTTCCAAGGAAAAGGAAATAGAAGGAATCTAATTCTTTCTTGCTCCTGAAACCTGGCACATTACAGATGCATCAAGTAAGAGATACTTTGAGAAGAATGGAAGAGAAAGAACAGTAGGATGGCATTACACAGGGTCTGTAGACAAATGTTGGTGTCTACGTAAAGGCTTAAGAGTATGAGCGGTAAGAAGAAAGTTGCATAAAATATGTCTTTGAGTAGAGCTGCCACATTCAAACACTGTATTCAGTATCCTACTAAAGAAGGTATGATTTACATAAACTAAAATACATACTTTTTTCCGTTCTGAAGTGGAGTAATATACAACATGTACATCAATATGTGGTACGCCCTTTCCTGGGGTGGGAAAGGAGCTTCATGCAGAGCTGCCTTCCTTTGGGTAAGGTTCTACCTCCTCTGCGTTGAGCTATCTTATAGGAGTTTCAGAAGCACATCTTGAGGGGCCAGAACATACATGAAGAAAAGCTTCTAATATGTATTCTTCAGGGTTTTATATCCTATTACCCTAAAAAGGCCTAAAGAAACTAGAAATAAGAGTTTTGGTAGAGATGTAGCCTTCTCAGTAGCCTCCGAATTTCTCCTTTCTGAGATCCTAAATATACCTCCTGTGCTCAAACCTACTTTGTACTTAGCTTTCAATTTGGTTCACTGGATTTGCTTTCTTTTTGACCGAATTGTCTTTGAATTTAGAATCCTGCTAAATTCAGAAGGCCTTTGCTATCTCAGAATTGAAACTACTTGATTCTTCAAGGCCTATAAGGACTCAGGGGTGTCTAATCTGTAGCCCGTGGCTACATGTGGATTATTTGAGGCCTGTTTTGCTTATCTGTGGTGTCAGGTATCACAGAAATTATGCACGGACTTTTTTTCTTATGAGCTTTAATTATTGTTTGTGTATTTAATGTGTGGACCCAGACAACTCTTCTTCCAGTGTACAGCAGAAAAAAAAAATGGTTAGACACTCCTGCAAATTTAGACATTACTTCACATTCTCTCATTTCACCATATAGGTGTCAGATTAAGGGGGTGTATGCAGAAATTGTCATGCAATAGATACATTTACATTTTAATGTTTATTTTAAAATTTTGTGCAGAGAGATACCAAGGTGACAAAATATATACCTTAGAAGTTTGGAGGAAAAGGAAATAATGCATTGGCTTTGCTCTGTTGCTCATTTGAGGTGACCCTCTTAACATGGAGCTCTCACAGAAGCCAGGAAGGAGGAGATGGACAGGGAGAGGGCAAACCCATCCCTGGTGACCACAAGATGCACAATCTGGGAAGCAAGTTATTAATGTTACATTTCTCCATCAAAGGATGGGATGCCATTTGTTAACCTGATAGGTCATTACCTGTCATGTAAGCTCTTCTAAACCATGACAGGGTGTTTTGTTGGCTACTGACGTTTGTGGATTTTGTCTATCTCAAAGTGGCATGCATCACCACCACACTGAAAGCTGTGAGGAAGTATGGGCTGTAGTGAAGAAGACAGAGTATGTTCAACTCTGGCTTCTACCACCTTACGAGGGTCCTACATCTATTTCTTTCTCAGTGTCCACTCCTCTCCTCCCTGAACTTAGCATCTACCAATGCAGTGTCATTTATCCCTGATATATGCTGTGCTGCAACAAGGACTCCTTTGAAGTTTGTTCTCAAAGGAGAACAATTTGTTTGGAATTATTTGGGTAGGAAGTTATTTTTTAGTGTGTATGTTTTGGGGTTTTTGTTTGCATATGTGAAGATGCCACTCTCTTTTTTAACATTTGCTTCCTTGTTGATCTTCTATTTATGGAATTAGTTTGCTTTGTATATGATATTGTTTTTTTTTATTATTTTTGTCATTTTGCTTTTTTTTTTTTCTTTTGGTCTGTTTTCTATAGGGTTTTGTATATTTAAATGTGTTATATTTTGTGTGTTGTTTTTACTCCTGCTTTGATTGGTGTTTTTTAACGTGTTTTATTTAGAATGTTCAGTTGTCTTTTCTTTCTTAAAAAGTTTTATTCCCTTTTTTTATTAGAACTCAATAATTGTGCATATTTATGGAGTACAGTGAAATGTTTTGACATATATTGTGTAATGATTAAATCAAGGTATTTATCATTTATGTTATCTCAAACATTTTTGTTTGTGGTGGTTACATTAAAAATCCTTTCTTATAGCTATTTTGAAATATACTCTATAGTACTGGTAACTATAATCACACATCTGCACAATAACACACCAGACTTATTCCTCCTATCTAACGGTAACTCCGTACTTGATAACCAATCCTTTTCTCTTCATCCGATCCGCTACTCTTCCTAGCCTCTGGTAACTACTGTTATACTTCATACTTCTATGAGGTCTGGATTCTACATGTATGATATCATATGGTTTTGTCTTTTGTACTGCATTATTTTGTGTGAATAGTTTGTTTTGTTTAATGTAGATTTGCGTCTGTTGTATGTGTTTGCATGTACTATATTTATTTCTTTGTCTTAATGTTGATTTATAGATATGTGGCTGTTTGGGCTGCTATTTTGCTGCTAGCCTCCATTTCTTGCCAAAGGATGCCCAACATGATGCTATGTGTTTAAGGAAGATTCAAGCTGGGCAGAAGATAATTCTCTCAAGTACTCTTCCAACTGAGTTCTCTCTGGCCTTCAATATCTAGATATAATAAGGACTTGAAAGTTTTATCTACCTACTTTTCAGTCATATAAAGTAGTTTTCCATGTGCGAGCTGTATTACATTGAAAATTGGCAGAATAATGAAGTATTTCAAGTCTGAGGGGAGGAAGTGAAAGGGACAACATTTATTCTAAGTCCTAAAATCTACCTTACCATATGTGCAGCAAGTGAAGTGATAAGCACCCAGACAAAGACAGAGGGGACAAAAGGGAGAAGGAAGAGGGGCAGGTTTACAAGAAAGATGTTTATAGGCTGGGCATGGTGTACATGGTGTACTCCTAGCACTCAGGAAGGCCAAGGCAAGTGGATTACCTGAGGTCAGGAGTTCAAGATCAGCCTGAGCAAGACTGAGACCCCATATCTAAAAATATCTAGGCATTGTGGTGGGTACCCGCAGTCCCAGGTACATGGGAGGCTAAGACAAGAAGATCACTTGAGCGCAAGAGTTTGAGGTTGCTGTGAGCTATGACACCATAGCACTCTACCAAGGGCCACAAAGTGAGACTCTGAGAAAAATAAGAAAGGAAGGAAGGGAGAGAGGGAGTGATGGAGGGAGGAAGAAAGAAGAGAAAAGAAAAAAGAAAAGAAAAGAGAAAAGACAAGACTTTTACAGCATATTCTGTTGACCCCTCCTGGACTAAGGGTATTGGGGTTTTGACCGAACTGGCATATTAGAAGGGTAGATGTGTGGGTAGGATCACTACCTTTAGCCATGCTGTGTGTAGTATTCCACTTCAGGAAGTGCCATCCATGTGGCTATAAATATGATTGGCACTTCTTAGAGTGAAATAATGCACAACAGGTACAACCTCAGTGCTGATCTTGGGAGAGGGAACATGCTACCTATATACAGGTGCCTTTTCCTAAGTCTCAGAATTTAGAGCTTATTGAACTCAGAAACCCCTTTTTAAGAGTCTTCCATGGTATAAAACGCAGGGAATAAGAGTTCTTGGGAATAGTCTTATCTGTAGGCTTTTTATGGCTTTATATCACTTATAAAGGTAAGATCCACTACTTTCACCATGTTGTGGGCAGTGCGCTACTCAGGAAGGCACTATTCATATTGAAAAAATTGTGAATGGCGTTTTTCTGAGTAGTGTAATGTACAACAATGAACAACATTTGAGGTGGCATTGGCAATGGTGGATAGAGCGTCAGTCACGGGGCTGTATTCTCTTAAACCCTAGTACACACCTTAGTTCCCATCACCTTAGTGATGGGCTGTTTCCATGTATTCTCTGAAGCAGAGACCTGATATAGAATCTGAGGGTCCTTGGTAAAGATTACTCATGCAAGTTTTTTTGTGTACTTGTTTTCTCTCCAAAACAGGGGGCTGACCATACTAGAAACAAGATTTGGAGTAGGAACACGATTCTCTTTCTTGTAAGTCTTTATTCTCTATACAACTCAAATATATGTCTTACCTTAAAAACTCCTGAAAAGTTTATACTGATCTACTTCTCTCATAAAAAGCAAGCCTTCTTGCCCTTCTCTGCTGAACCATAAATTCCTTTAACCCTTTAATGGAGTAAGAGGTTTAGCTGTTCTCAAATTCCTTTGAAAATTCTTGTATAGCCTTGATTATATCATACTATCAGTGGGGGTTAATATTGTGCCCAAACCTTGCTCTCATTTGGAAAATTTATATTTTCCAACTTATCTTTAAAGTTTTACATGAATGAATAAAGTGATGAGAATATATACATATGTACATATGGGTGCTGTCCAGAAGGTATTCAGTCATGAATGTTCTATTTTTTCATACTACATGGCTGGATACTTTATGGATAGTCCTTGTATATCTGCATCTCCATCAAGATTCTTCAAAGGAACTGAAGCAATAGAATATATATATTTTGGTTATAAATATATTATCTCATATATATGTATATATTTTATATAATCTAAAAAGATTTTTTATATGATTATTACTAAGTTTTATAAGGAATTGGCTCACATTATTATGGGGGGTGGAAAGCCTCAAGATCTACAGGGTAAGCTAGCAAGCTAGAGACCCAGGAGAGGTGATGGTATGGTTGCAATACAACCACAAAGACAGAGAACCAGGAGAGCCAATGGTATGTTTCCAGTCCAAGGACCAACAATGCTCAAGATTCAGGAAGTGCCAACATTTCAGTTTGAGTACAAAGTCAGGAAAAAGTAGATTAGTCAGTTCAAAGGCATGCAGAAAGGAGGAATTCTCTCTATGTCAGGGTAGGGTTAGCATTTTTGTTCTCTTTAGGCCTTCAACTGATTGGTTAAGGCTCACCCACATAGTGGGCAATCTGCTTTACTCACTCTTTTAAGTGTTAATCTTATTAAAAAAGACCCTTGCAAAAATCCCCAGAATAGTGATTGGCCAAGTATCTGGGCATCCCATAGTCTAGTTAAGATAGCATATAGAATTAATTAATTCCCACCCCTTGTCACGTTTCTTTCTTATTTAATCGCCAAATGAGGAAAATACAAAGGTTACAATTCCGCCTAACATGATACAACTATTCCTTGTACAATGAAAAATATGCTAACCTATTTGCCAGAAGAGGAGATAAATTCCTGGAATGGTATTTACTCTTCTCCTTGATATTCCATAATGTGAATACTATGAAGTAAAACTAGCTATGTCAATACACATCTTATGTTACATGGAAAGTAGATAAGAGATAAAATAAGAAATATATACACACAAATATGTGAATATATTCATTACAAAATAAGAACAGAAAATACTCATGACAACTTCAGTCCTCATTTCTATAACTTGTCATATGGTAGTAGCTGGTAATATTTGTATTAGGTTTGTAAAAACAGTTGTTTAAGTTACTTTTTATTTAATAGCCATTTTAGTATAATTTTTTGCTTAGATATTGGTAATGATGTCTTAAAATCGTCACATGTGTATAAGTGTGTTTGTCTCTTTCTCCTTTTACTTTTGTCAAATGCTGCTTTACTTTTGTCAAATACTGCTTTATTTTGAAAGTATCATTTTGCAGCATATCTCACTTATGTATACTTGATGTATATATGCTACTCTTTTTTTTAAGGTAGTGTCTTCGTGCTATATCTTTTTCTATTTTTTGTCCATGTGATATTTATTCTTCAATTTTTATTATTAATATTTAATCTCACAAATAACACTTTTTAATTTTTATGCTATCTGACAAAATTTACATTTTATTAAAGAAATCTGTTGCATTTATCCATCATGAAATTGCTGATATGGTTGGACTAAAACTATAATATCATTATCCTTTTCAGAATTTCTAAAACTTGCAGAATTTGGTATGTAATGATGATACATAGCTGAAAAAGAGCTGGCCCTACCTGCAAGGAAGTTATAGTCATGTCATAGAGGAAAAGGCATGTAAATACAAAGGTGAAGTAAATAGAGGAGGGCAGTTCTCTCCCTTGGTAGAGATGGAGGTGAGTACATCAGAAGTGTCCAAGTTGACCAGCTCCTTGGACTTACGACCCTTAAGTTCATCATCTCTTCCAGAGCTCACTAGTCTGCTAGCATTTAGCCTTTTACTCTAGACATAGGCTGTTAGCACATCATTTGGAAGAGGTATTTTGCCTTCTGATATCTCTAGGTAAAAGACTTGTGTTCAGTGCTGAAAAGTGGTGGCAAATTTTGGGTTGAGGAACTCATATCCTGTTCCTTAGATTCAAACTATGCACAGTCTCAGTCTGGCTGTTTCCTCCAGAAGGTAGATAAGATAATGACTGGGCATTGAACACATGGAAATAGTCAATGATTTCCCTAAACTCAGTTTGTGTTCATAATTGTGTAAACTACATGATTCATAAAAATTATTTATTCTCAAGGTACAAATGATAGTACTAGAAAAAAAAATCCTGTCCTCTCTCAACGGTCATTTATGCTCATAGTATTTAAGTCTCTTTCAATAGAATTGCTCAAATTCTATCCTTACACAGGTACCTTTCCATCTGAACCTCAAATGCCTTTGCCTCTCACTCATTTATATCACCTTTGTTCTCAGAGCCTATAACTTTGCCAGTACTTAGGAAATCTCTCAGGTCACTATATAGTTAGAAATTAAGATGGTACCCAGAACTATTCCTTTACTTTTAATATTAACTGTCATTTTATGTTATGTGTGAAGGGATGATGTGACAAAAATACCATTTGAGTACAAACATATTGTGATCCTCTTTAGTGTGAATAAATATTACAATTCTCTTGAATATGAATAAATATTGTATGGGCTCTTTTCCTCAAATATTTCTTCCATTGTCTCTTATTAACAGAACTAAATGAAAGAGAGAAGATGTTAAGAGCCACTCTTCTGGGCATGATCATAGCAGTGGGCCAGTGCCTGGAGAGTAAATGATAAATTTTATATTCTTCTTCTGGGAAATGGGGTAGAAGCTAGTATAACCTCTGATAGAAGTTCCTTACTTCATTTTAGTATTGAATCAACAACTTGTATTTGCGAATTTTTGTGCCCAAATCTAATCATATGTCTTACCCCCAACTCAAGCTGTGTGTGTTGGGGGAAATTTACATTGTAACAAAAAGTTGAGAAATTGCTGTTTTTTGTCACCTACATTGTAGTAAAGGGGGTAGGCACTTCACGTGCCTATTGCTCCCATTATCTTACCTGCTCCTTCTTGAACTCAGCATTTCCTGTGTCTGTGCCAGTGCCTGTGATGAGTTTTTCCTAATTTTTTGGATGTTTATTTTGACATTTGATTTATGTTGGGTATTAAAAACAATGCTTCTATAAACATTTATTTATTTATTATTATTAAATCATAGCTGTGTACATTAATGCAATCATGGGGTACCATGCACTGGTTTTATATACAATTGGAAATATTTTCATCACACTGGTTAATGTAGCCTTTCTGGCTTTTTCTTAGTTATTGTGTTTGCGTCTATTAATATTGATGTATAAGTTTTTGTTTGGACATTTATTTTGGAATCTACCATAATTGGTAGGAGAACTTCATATGTGTATTAGGTTTGGAATTATAATTATATATGAGTGTGCTAATGTTGTATCAATATTATTATTATTGGGTTAGCTTTGATATTTAGTTTATGTATTTTATTAATTAGTTTTCCTTATAATATTGTTGTATATTTAAATTTTGTTTTAATACACTATTGGACTTGGTTTCCTAGAATTTTTTCAAGGTTGAGTTTATAACTCTTGAAAGTGAGCACATTTTGCACAGGCTTTATTTCCTTTTGATTTTTTATTTATTATTTTTTTTTTTTTTGCATTTTTTGGCCAGAGTCGGGTTTGAATCCACCACCTCCAGTATATGGGGCCAGCGCCCTACTCCTTGAGCCACAGGCAGTGCCCCTGATTTTTTTCTTGGAGACTCTCACTCTGTCCCCCTGAGTAGTGAGTGCCATGGCATCATCATAACTTATAGCAACTTCAAACTTCTTGGGGTCAATAAATCCTCTGGCCTCAGCCTTCTGATTGTCTGGGACAACAGTACAGGCATATGCCACCATGTCCAGCTAGTTTTTTATTTTTATTTATTTATTTATTTATTTAGTAGACATATGGCCTCGCTCTTGCTCAGGTTGGTTTCAAACTCTTAAGATCAACCAATCCTCTTGTCTGTGCCTCCCAGAGTGCTAGGATTACAGGCATGAACCACCATGCCTGGCCCAGGCTTTATTTATTTCCTTACTTTTCTTTGGATGTTCCTGCTCATACTAGGGCCCCCACAGAGATAGATTGTTAGAAAATGTAGTATTGGCGGCGCCTGTGGCTCAAGGGAGTAGGTTGCCGGCCTAATATGCCAGAGGTGGCAGGTTCAAACCCAGCCCTGGTCAAAAACTGTCAAAAAAAAAAAAAAAAGAGAAAGAAAGAAAACGTAGTATTTTTTGTTTCTTCTCCCACTTACCCACCAGATGATACTTTTTCAACTACATCAGGTTTTTTGCCTTGGCAACTGCTATTTGTTATGCTTTTGTCTGAGGAAAAATAGATAAAAGATATATCAGCAGTGCCTGTGGCTCAAAGAGGTAGGGTGCTGGCCCCATATACTGGAGGTGGCGGGTTCAAACCCTGCCCTGGCCCAAAACTGCAAAAAACAAACAAACAAAAAACAAACAAACAAACAAACAAAAAAAAAAAACAAAGGGATTGAAAAAGATATATCCTCCTTTTCCTATGTTCTTTAATCATCATAATTTATTTGAGAGTCATTTTAGTTGTTGCATGTATTAATGATTAAAATATTTTTATGGTTGAATTATATTTCAGTATTTACATGATTTGTTTATCTATATACCTATTGACAGACATTTGAGTTATACTGGGTATTATAAACAATGCTTCTGTAAACATTGATGTATAAGTTTTTGTTTAGACATTTGTTTTGGAATCTACCATAATTAGTAGATTTAACTGTTAAAGAAAGTGCAAGTCCCTTCCCACTATGGTTGAACTGTTTTACATTTTCATACTTCCTGTCCTCCCACATCCATAACAACACTTAGTATATTTAACCTTTTTAATTTCAGCTATCCTAGTGGGAGTAAAGTGCTCCTTGATTAAGATTTTGATTTTTATATGCTTACCTGCTATATGAATGTCCATTTTTATGTGTTTACGTGATATTTTATATATTCTTTAGATGACTCTATTTGTAAGACTAAAAATCTAGGAACAAGTGAAATTTCCTTCAATGTGTATGACACATTCATTCATTGGAATGCTGTTCTACAATGAAAGTAAATGTACTACTGATGAAATCAACAATTAGATGAGTCTCAAAAGCATTTTGCTAAATTAAAGAAACCAATCTCAAAATGTTCTTCATTGCATGCTGACATTTATCTGATATTCTGGAAAAGGTTATTTATATTAATGGAAACTATATTAGTCATTGTCAGGACTTAGGGGTAGGGCAGGGTCAAACTACTAAATGACAGAAGGAAAGAATTCACTGTGGTGCAGTTGTTCTTTACCCTGATAGTGGTGATTCTTTATCTACATATGAGTTAAAATCTACAGGACTATTTATATACACAAACTTTTAATTTTTCTGTGTATTATTTTTAAATCATCTTCTACATCTACAAATATTTCATGTTACATATCCTTTTAGTATATCTTAGTCTTAGTTGGTCAAAGTAAATAGCTCCTGGAATGTAATGATGGAAAAAGATCTCAAAAATTGTACCTCAGTTATTCATTTTTTTATATCTCATTCTCTAATAAAGAGAACTTGGAGGCCTTGGTCCATAAATTATTAATTCTAGGGCCAGAGGAGGGAAATTACAAGATGAATCTTGAGCAGTTGGTAGTAACAGAAAGTAATATAAACAAAATAGAACACGTCTCTAAATGGTTGAGCACACATATATTCCTCCAGCTTACACATTGATAGTTTAGATATATGACAATATATGGACATTGATGGCCATAAGAACATTCACCAAAATTCATAGATGAGGATAATAACCCCAGTGCATTAATTGAGGAAGACATTTCGTAACCACATTTAGAGTCTATACTCACTTACTTTTAGAGAAATATTAGTAAATGTAGAAATTACCAGCAAATTAATATTACCTTAGTATATGAGTTCTCATCCTGGCTTCAGGGAGGTTCTAGAGAGTTAACTTCATGAAGCCTGTGAATTTGAATGGGAAAAAATAATTACATTTTTATTCCCATTAAAAACTAATTAAAATGAGCATTTCCTGTTTGTGTGTGTGGACAACAAATCTCAGTTGATTTTAGTTTCTCAACTTTGTAACCAGTAGAAATCATGATCTAATTATATCACATTGAATTTGTTGCAAATCTTGATATGACATTTCTAGTCATTACTTTAAAATTATTGGTATATTAACTAATATATCATAGCTGAACTTCCATAAATGAACTCAAAAACCACAGAATAATATAAGAGCCTGGATAGAAAGAAGTGAAGAACAGAGGGTAGAAGGGTAGAAAGGCAGACATTTCATTTTTTCTTTAGACCTTGGAAAGAGATGAAGCCACATAAATTAACAAGGGTTATAAGCAAGACAGAAAATGGGATCACAGATTAAGGATGCTTATTTTATTCCTCTGAGCGTCAGGGTTTGTTTTAGCTTATTTATTTGTGTGTTATTAACAATAACAATTGATTTTTTCTTGTATGGCCTACAAATCTGTATGTTAAACTTTGACTCAGGGTGACATGGAAAATGGAGGGCCATGGGTAAATGTTGGATAGTGGTTGGCATAAATCTTGGTGCTAAGGTGAAGGCAGAACCCTGTGAGGGTTTGAATAAAAACATTAATGGGCAGTGTTTGGTCTGGGTCACCACATTCAGCTGTTCAGTGTGCAGTGCCTTTCACAAGAAGGTGTCATTCATGTAGACTAAAATATGAATGGCACGTTTTTGTGAAAAGCAATGTACAACATACTTCACATATGTGGTAGCCCTGGGGATTGAGTTGTAGCTAACCAGCTCGGAAATGCCTGTTACAGATCCTATGCATCCACTCTTCAGTGCTGGACTACCTCAGAACTTCTTGTGTTTTCTACAAGACTATACATAGGAACTGTTGACTCTAGGGAAAACACTTCCACTTAAAGAATGTATGCATTTTTGCGAAATAAGACTTGACTGCAATGGGAAATGCATTGTATTGAGGAAACAGCCTTCCTTCTTTGTCAACAGAGAAATTTCCTACTAGGTTCCCAAATTCTCTTAACTTTTCTCATCTACAGACTTTTCATCATTTGCAAGACTTCTTCATGGCTCTCCAAAGACTCTCCTGCCTCTTCAATGCCTCCATTGTTGAACTACAAGTTCATTTTTTCTCAAAGACTTAAACATATTCTTATTGACTGACTTTGAAAAGACCTTCAAAACATGTCACTGATTTATAAGGGACTAAGCACTACTCACCCAAGAAGATTTTATTCTTTTATTGTTTCTTACTTTTTCTAAAGTTATAGTTGGAAGTGGGGAAGGGCATCCTATAACTGATAATCAGGAGATAGCTGCTAGGCTTCGCTACCTGCTCTCTTGTGGTAACACATTTTTATATTTTGGATTAATGTGAGGGTACATACAAATAGGTTACATTGTTGAGTTTGTAAAGTCCAAGTTGTAGTTGTGACTTTCAGCCAGGAAGTGTGTCATATATCTGCACATTGTACCCATTAGGTGAGAACGTACCAAACCTCCTCTCCATCCCCCCTTCTTGAATTTGAGTTTTTCTCTCATATGTGTACATTGTTGTTAATCTAAAAGTTTCAACTCAGTACTGAGTACATAGGATTCTTGATTTAACATTTTTTTCTGAGGCTTTACTTAGGAAAGTATTCTCCAAATCTAGCTAAGTTGTAACAAAAGATACAAAATCTCTATCTTTTTATGGCTGAGTAGGATTCAAGGGTCATATGTTTCTATAGTTTTATTGCTGATTTCAAAACAACCAAATGTCTCATGATACCCTACCACATGAGGAAATTTAGAATTTTACCCAAGACAGTAAAAATAATTTATTCTTTCTTCCTAACATGTTCGACAGTGTACAACCTGCGTCTATTGCATATAGTGTTTACTTCTCTCCTTTCTGTTCTTTGACGTCCCTCTCAGGATTGACGTGGTGGCGGCAACTGCTGCTGAGATTGTGCTGGCCCTGGCTTCCCGGAGCTCCGTGTGGGCAATGCAGGCTGTGCCCAGGAGGCTCCTACAGTGAGCCCTGCTTACTCGCCCCTCTCTCACGTCTCACCTGCTTGTATTTCTCTGGAACACACGCAGGAGGCAGGTGAATGGCAATGACAGGGCCCTGTAGTGAACAGACCTCCGGAGGAAAACCCTCAGGAGAAAGGAAGATGGCGCCTCGACTTCAGGAGCCCCTGACAGGAGCTGGGCCGCTCGTTTGGAAGATAAGCTGCTGTGTGACTGTCCCCGAGAAAGCTAGCCAGGGTAGACGCATCTCGCCTCTAAACCACCAAAGGTGAACCACTGGGCTGTTTTGTCTGTAGGTGTCTGCCAGAGGATGAAGAATCCCCTGCTGCTGCTCTCCTACCTCTCCAGGTTCCTGCAGAGCTTCACAGATAATTCCCTGGGTCTGGAGGGCGTGTGGGTATCCCTGGGAGGAAGGCAGATGTCTAGGGGCACAGAGGCGGCAGTGCGTGAGCTGGAGGGTTTGCATCCTCCCTCAGGCTTCAAGTAGATGCCTTAATCTGCAGTAGACCTTAACAACCCATAATGTATAGCACATAGGGACCAGACTCACTTGGAGTTTGTCCTAATAATTTTATTTATGTTGTCTTGGAGGGAGAATTTAGTTTGTGTAGATGAATTGGCTTGATTCGAATTTGCTTTGGCATTACTATTTTTCTTATTATCATTTTTGCCATTTACATGTATGTTCTTATTTGTTATTTGTCTTGATTTCATTTTGGTGTTTATGCATGTGTTACACAGCTAAGGCTGCCATACCATAACAACATATCATCCGTGTCACTTAAACATCACAAATTTATTTTCTCATGGTCCAAGATCAGGGTGCCAGGATGGTCTGTTTCTAGTGACAGCTGTCTTCTTGACTTGTAGACAGCCATCTCCTCACTGTATGCTCACATGGCCTTTTCTTTATGCGTGTATCTGTAGAAAAAAAGAAAAAGGGAGAGAGATTAAGAGAAAGTGATGGTGGCTCATGCCTATAATCCTAGCACTCTGGGAGGCTGAGGTGGGTGGATGGCTTGAGCTCATAAGTTTGAGACCAGCCTGAGCAATAGCAAGACCCGGTCTCTACTAAAAATAGAAAAAACTGAAGCAGGAGGATCATGTGAGTCAAGAGTTGGAGGTTGCTGTGAGCTATGACGCCATGACACTCTGCCTAAAGCAAGGGCAGCATGAGACTCAAGAAAAAAAAGAAAACAACGAATGAGAGCTCATCATATCATATGGGCTCCACCCTCATGATATCATCTAAACCTAATTATTGATGCCTCCCAAAGACCCCACCTCCAAATACAATCTCACTGGGTGTTAGAGCTTCATCATATGAAAGAGGGAAAGGCTAATTCAGTCCATAGTAATGCATTTCTGTGTTTTATTTTCTTCCTTGTGTTTTATAAAATTTTATATTAGACTTTGGATATTTGTTTTTTGTATAATTTGTATGCTACATTTTTAGAGGTATGAGATTGCTTTTGCTCTTTATATTTTGTTTGTAAATTTGATTATTGCTATTTGCCTGTTAATTGTTTTTTCCCCCTTTTGTATGTTTTGGTATGTTTCTTAGTGATTGGTATGCCTTTGTGTTTTTACTTAATTTGGAGTTTGGGTTTTGTATGTGGGTAGGTTTGTCGGGTACTATTAGTTGGCTTTGCCTATATTTGTGAGAACATATATATTTGTCCATGTGAAGTTTTAGGTGTATGTGTGCTAGTATAGTCCATGGGTTTGGTTTATCTTCTGTGATAATTGTTTATATACTTACTTTGTTTTTGTTGTGGTGGTTTTATTTAGGTCATCATTTCTTATTAATTCATGTTTTTATATGTTTCATTCTTTTTTGTGAGTAATTCATGTGCTCATTTTTGCTACCATTAATTTATTTGATTTTTTTATATTCTGAATTACTATAAAGGCACAATTAGGGTACAATATATACATTTGTTAGGTAGTTGTATCCTGCACTAAAGAGGTGTACCATTTACCCTTACATTGTGCCTATTAAGTGAGAGCATACTCGTCCTCCCCTTTCCTTCTTCCTCCCTTCTCCCAACTTGAGTTGAAGTCAGTTTTTCTCTTCTGTGAGTATTAAGTTTATTTACTTGCTTCATATTAGTATTGAGTACATTGGATACTTACTTTTCCATTCTTGTGATTCTTTACTAAGAAGAATGTTTTTCAACTCCATCCAGGTTAATACAAAAAATGGAAAGGCTCCATATTTTTTATGGCTGAATAGTATTCCATGGTATACATATGCCGCAGTTTATTAATGCATTCATGGGTTGATGGGGACTTAGGTTGTTTCTACATCTTAGCAATTATAAATTGAACTATGTAGCAATTATAAATTGAACTATGATAAACAATCTAGTGCAAATGTCTTTATAATAAAGTGATTTTTTTTATCTTCTGGGGTGATGCCCAGGAGTAGGATTGTGAGATCAAATGGAAGGTTTATTTTGAGTTCTTTGAGGATTTTCCATACTTTTTTCAAAAGAGGCTGTATTAGTTTGCAGTCCTACTAACAGTGTAAAAGTGTTCCTGTCTCTCCACATCCACTCCAGCATCTGCAGCTTTGGGAGTTTGTGATGTGAGCTATTCTCATGTGGGTGAGGTGATATTTCAGGGTGGTTTTGATTTGCATTTCTCTGTTAATTAGGAATGGTAAGAAGTTTTTCATGAGTATTGACCATTTGTCATCTTTATAGAAGGTTCAGTTCATGTCACTTTCCCAGTGATAGATGGGATTATTGACTCTTTATTACACTTCTCTGTAATTTCTAGTTATAAACCCTTTGTTAGATCAGTAACATGTAAATATCTTTTCCAATTATAAAGGTTGTATACTTGCTTTAATTATTGTGTTCTTTGCTCTGTAGAAGCTTTTCAGCTTCATTCCCATTATTTGATTTTTTGTTACTTTATTTTTACCAGTTATTGTGCTTTATGAATTGAAGTTTGTTATCTAATGGAATGTTTATTGGGTTCTGTTTTTATTTGTCTGGATTTTTCTTGGTTCATTTGGGTCTGGGCTTTTATATTTTTGTAAAAGTGTATGTGTCTGTTGATTTGGGATTATTGGTATTTTTTATTGATACATAATATATATACGTATTTTTGAGATACTGATGATATTTTGTTAGATGCATACAACATTCAATGATCAAGTCAGGGTATTTAAAGTAAACATTAGCTCAAGTATTTATCATTTCTGTGTGTTGGGAACATTTTAAGTCCTCTCTTCTAGTAATTTGAAACTGTATATTGTTAACTATAGTTATCTCAGTCTGCTATCAAACACTCAGTTTTATTTGTTCTAACTGTATGTTTGTATGCATTGGTCATCTATTTACACCCACCTATACACATACCTTTTTCATCCTTTTGTATCATTCTATTCTTTGCCCCCATGAGATAAACTTTATTAGCTCCCAGATGAGTTGAGAATATGTGATATGTGTCTTCTGTGCCTGGCTGTTTCCACTTAATAGACCTATCTCCACTTCCATCCATGTTGCTATATAAATGATGTGATTTTATTCTTTTTTATGACTATGTAGTATTGTTGTATATACAAGGTTGGACAATTAACAATCTTAGAAAAGTGCTACATATCTCATTGCTGAATATCACTATGGTCATCTTTGAATTACTCCCCTGAGTAAGCTACGTACCACACCAGCACTTAGTCTACCCTTTAAAGAAATTTTGGAACTTTTTCTGGAATGACCATCAGAGCTGTCATATAACACACTGTCCATAGCAATAGGGGTGGGGGTGTATACATTATGCTGATGAGCCAAGTCCAATGTCCATTGTGTGCAGTGAGGAAGAACACAAAAGGGCTTGTCTGTTTTTCCCAAGTTCCACTGGGCAACTGAAGACAGGGCAATAGGGGTTTTCACTTTACCTTGTTGAGAAGCCTGGGTCTGACCTCTCATCCACATGCATCCTCAAGGGAGGGAAGGGAATGGACTCTTACCTCTTTTTATGCCATACATCCCTTTCGTTTCACCTTGCATTTACCAGCTTCTTTGCCTTTATCTGACTGCAGGTACCTTGAAACTTTATATTACAGGCATAACTAAATTACTTATGAACACACAACAGCACCCTTCAGGACACAGATGTCCCTCTCATCTAAGCCACAGATGGACAATGGGCTGATAAATTGATAACAGTCCTGACAAATGTGAAAGAATCTGTGTGCTTTTTGCAATGAGGAAGCAGACTGGCTGATGGGCCATGCCTCCCCCTATGGAAGACCCTGTATGATCACATCACAAATACTAACAAAGCCTGTTGGGAATTTCCTGTCCTCAAGGGTGCCTGGACCATCTCTGGAGGACACTATTGATAAAGGCACAAAGGAGAGGACATCAAGAATGCCTGTAAGATAGCTCATTGAAAACACTGAGGATGCCTAATAACTTCAGCCTGTGTAAACGAAGCATCTGTAATTACAAAACACATTGACATGCTATTGCAAACCAATGATTTTTAGGGAAAAAGGGTGTGTCCATGGAACTTCCTTTACAACCAGGAAACATCTGGGGCTTGGGAAAGGAAGCTATGCCTCCCACTTTGACATGCTCAAGACTCCATCCATCCTTTCACACTCAGAATCAACTACCCCTTCCCTTCTTCCCAAGACAGTGTCATGACACAATCACTGCTGCTTGGTTCGCAGATGTTGCTTCAGGTTGGAAACTCTGTCTGTAGGGAGTAAGGAGTTTGGTGTCCTTAATCCAGAACCAGCAAACTTCACTGAGAGAGCGGACATCCCAGTGAAGCCCGCACAGGTGCCCAACAGTCAGCATTATACTTTAAAGCCTTTTTCACCTCTGACCAGCAAACATTTTATAACACTAGATTACCTGCGTAGCTCTTTGCAGATAATCAAGTTTACAAGACACCAATCTTTACCCATTGGGGCTGCCAAGGCTCTTACAATTACCCCAGGCCACCAGTGGGCCCATGCATACCATTTAGGAAATCTGACCTTTCAACTGGCCTCCATCTCCTGCCTGAGGTCCCAAGAAGGCAGTTTTGTAGCATGAGGACTCCAGCCTGTGTGTCTTCCTTGCTCCTCCAGCCCAGCTCACCTGGGAGACCACAGTACACAGATACTAAGAGATCACAGGTCCTATAAACAGAGACTGCTCAGAGCCCCTGTCCTGGCCCTTACCGCCTACATTACTCAAGCAGGTTGTCTAAGCAGGGGAAGGACTCAGAACTCACACAGGACAGGAGCAGACCCCATGAGTAGTCAGCACCTGCCGGACGTGGCTTGACACATGAGCTCACCACTCAGATCCAGACCTGTTTCATTGTCCCGTGTTGCCACCACATTTCCGCAAGCCTGGAGTTGGGGGAGGTGTGGAGCTGTTGTGAAATTGGCAGTAAATCTCTATAAACACTAGTTGGCCAGGAAACCCCTGATGTGGTGTAAGGAAACTCACCTGAGTGGGAGAATTGCGACATCCCCCATTCCAAACCCCAGGGTGTAAAATGTACCACCTGCTGCCGTCACACAAAGGGCTGCTGCTCAGCAGATTGCACCTCTGTAGATGGCCCCCATGTTCTGTACTTCCATCCGTGTCTCTCTCTCTCTCTCTTTTCCTGAAGTAAAGAACATACAGAAGCAATTGAAATGAAAACAAAAATACCATCTCCATTCTCAGTAGAATTGAACAGCTTTACCTCCCTTCATTCCCTCCCATCACCCTGGCAGGAAGTAGAAGAGTTAAACTGAAGGGAGTGGCAGCTACTCACTCTTTCATGTCCTGGGCTGTCCTGGGCTGTGTCCCACGTTCTTGCGGGGTAGCATCAGAGCATGCTCTTGCCTTCAGCCTGCAAGTAGCTACTGCAATTTCCCTCAAAAACCTGGCCAAGCCCAGCCCTCCACATTCCCTCCCCCACCTTACCCAGAGACAGTGTCCCCTCACCTGACCTGCACACAATCTGGGACAATAAGACTTCGTCTTTTCCTTCTCCAGGGCAGGAACAGCTTTGCCTGCTGACTTCCATAGTGGAGTAAGGCACCCACTTAAAGGTGCCTTAGTTCAACTAGATGGGAGCACGAACTCTCCAAACAGC
>CAUYPK010143148.1:0-10975 GCA_963574355.1 Loris lydekkerianus
ACCATGGAATATTATGCAGCCTTAAAGAAAGATGGAGATTTTACCTCCTTTGTGTTTACATGGATGGAGCTGGAACATATTCTTCTTAGTAAAGTATCCCAAGAATGGAAGAAAAAGTATCCAATGTACTCACCCCTACTATGATACTAATGTAGGGTTTCCACATGAATGCTGTAACCCATTTGCAACCTAGGAATAGGGGGAAGGGGGAAAGGGAGGGGAGGGAGGGATGCATGTAACCTGCATGTTACAGGGGTGGAAGGAGGGGATTGTGGTACATCTTACAATGGTGCATATACAGTGGTATATGTGAAACTTAGTAAATGTAGAATGTAAATGTCTCAAAAAAAAAAAAAAGATTTCCTTTTTATCCTAAGTTTTATTAAGCAATTTATTTCATATCTTGCTTCTCTGCATTACCTACAGATTTCTCAATTTTCTTACCTTTCTCCAAATAATCAACTTTCTGTGCTTTAATTCCTTTGATTTCCTTGGCACTATCTTCAGATAACCAATTCTTTCTTTTAGCATCTGTATTATTCTTTTATTTCATTAACTTTTTTCATTTCCAGGTTTTCTAATTGGTTCTTTTTACTCACCTAATCTTAGTACACTGCTGTCTGTTTCTCTCTCACACTTCCCAGCTCTTTATGTGGATATCACTTATCAATTTACGTCTCACCGATGCTGATAACACTTACTATAGTTTAAAGTTGTCTTCCAGTTGTTCTTTATTTTGATTTAATTTGGGGTGAATTTATCTTCAGCTGCTGAATCTGTTGATGATTTTCATTAGTGTTCAGTTTGAGGGTACCTCCCTTGACCCTTTTCTCTTTTATCCACCCACGCCTACAGTTTTATTTGCTTCCACCTAGCCCTCAAGCATTTCTAGTCAAGAGCTGGTCTTCCATGACAACAAGGCACAGAAGTGCCATAAGGGCAATGAAGATCCAGCAGCCGGGCCACCCACAGAGAGGGGCTGTGTCAGTCCCAGCCCTCACTGGTGTCTGTTTTTCACTTCTCCAGAGAGCAGCCCCACGAAAACAATGGCTTCAGGCTATGATCAGCAGCAGTTTTTTCTTTCTGCTTCCTTGCAATGAACTTGGGTTCTTTTTCCTGAAAAAGAGATGTCCAGTCCCTATTGTTCATAGGAATTGAACTCTCATTTGCCTGAATGCTTTGGGGTGAAGCCCTGAAGCACCACAGGTGCAGCTCCACCCACTGCTTCCTTCACACCCCCATTCCCTCCTGGCCCAGGTATTCTCATGATCTTCCCCTTGGTAGGGCATTTTAATTCCCTCCTTTTATACCACATTTATCATTGATCTGTATCTGGAGCAGAATGTGAAATTATAACACCATCTTAACTGGAAGTCTATTAATCAGTTAGATTATAATTGATAACATCTAAATCTCAGTAGCTTTGGAAGTGAGAGAAGTCACCAACAGTAGATATATGGGTCCTATTTTGATGACACTTGGATTACATGGCTAACTAGATGGCTTATGTGTCACTATTAAAACAATTCAGCTTAAACATGTGAGCTATTCTGAGTGACTTCAGGATGACCATCTTTCCAGAAAGTGTATCACTACAAGACTCAATTAGAATCACAAGGAACGGCAATAGAGGTATTTTTATTTAAGAAATAGGTAACAATTTTTTATTAACAGACGAGCTGAATACAAAATTTTATATTCAAGAAATGGAGAATAAGTTGGTACAGAAACAGATCACTCCTGCTTTTTGCTTTCCTGTTTCCCTCCCTGGCTGTTAGAGAAGAAGGCTCCCCACAGACCAGGGGACCGTTATGTAACCTGCATGTTTCTGCAAGCTGCTAGTTCTCTCCTGGACAAAGCAAACTCCATAAATAGCAGATACTCAGCAGTTATAGGATAGATTAGAGGAGTAACCCTGAAAGAGCAAATAAACATGCAACACCCTACCTTGGAGAGTACAGGCTAATACATCAAATGCATTTGCCTTTGGGTAAATAAAGATCTGCAGGCGATCCAACCCAATCTCAGTGGTAAGTTTCACCCTGGGGTGATATTTTACTGTGATTGCCCTTGGAGTCAGTAAATATTTGTATGGAAAATATTATGCAACACCCCATTCCTGTTATTCCTACACCACTGGTTTCTAGAACCTAAAACATTTTTGTAAACTTACCTTTATTTTGGCATCAAACCTGTGTCTCTTCTGGTTTTTTCCCAACATAACTCTCAACCTTTAAAAAGTTTATTAAATTTGCAACTTTGAAATGAGGAATAGTATTCCCTTGCACATAAAAACAGACTCTTAATTTTGCAAAGTGGCCAAGGCGTATTGTCTGCTCTATTATCCTCAGCTTGGAAGCTCTGTGGGCAAGAGGTGGCTGAGGATGACAGCGGGCAGAAATGCTTTCCAGGGCAGAGTGATGAAGATGAGGGGACGTTGCACAGAGGCTGATGCACGCATAAACCAGGCTACCTTCTTCAGACTCCATGTTAAATCTCGTTCTGGTTTAGTGAGCAGAGGAAGACTATTGCAAACAAAACTCAGCCCTGCCTTGACCTCCTGGGCAGGGCAAGCAAAGAACAAAAGCAAACCCTGAGCTTTTGACACTACTCATGGGTGGACACAAGAATAACTGGAAAAGGACTAAACAAAGTTTGAAGATGTGAGTGAAAAGTACAACCCGAAAACATTACTCAAATCGAAAGATTGGAACTCAAGGGACATGAATGATAAAGTCCAATGCCTTTTTTCATTAGTCAGATTAAGAAACTTGGCCCAGAGGGAAAAGGGACTCCCCCGACGTTCCTTTAGAGGAGCAGAACCAGGCTCTGCCCCATGCCTAGCTCCTCCCGTTCTCTCTGACTATGAAGAGCTCCCCTCTCTCAGACGCCTCGGGTCAGCATCCTACTGCTCGATCTGCTGAGCTGCACTTTGCCAGTGAGAAGTGAGCCAATGATACTTTTATGGGGGAGAATTCACTTGTTTTCATGGTAGAGAAGTGCTTTGGGTACAGGGCACAGTATGTGCAAAATCCCAGAGGCCTGAATAAACCTGGGATGGGTCAGTGTGTGAAGTCCAGTGTGGCTGCTGAGCACTTCCTCACGGCCACTCTGTGTGTGTGTGTGTGTGTGTGTGTGTGTGTGTGTGTGTGTGTATGGATGTGTAGTAGTGATGGGAGATGTGGTCTAAGGGTTCCATCCAGGGTCACAAAGAAATTTATATAATGTTATAGGTTGAATTGTTTCCTCCCAAAATACGTTGACTGTGACCTTATTTGGAAATAGATGATTAAGAAGAGGTGGGCAGAATAGGCTCTAATTCAATATGGGTGTATCCTCATGAAAAGGGGAAGGTGGGACAGAGGCAGATAGAAAGAAAGCCATATAAAACCACGGGGCAATGCATTTGCAAGCTAAAGGGAGCCAGAGGCTATTTGCCTGGAAACAGACTCCCTCACCGCCCTCAGAAGGTACCACCCTGCGGACACCTTGGCTTTAGACTTCTCATCTCCAGATCTGTGAGAGTGTCTGTCCTATGAGCCACTTGGTTTGTGGTGCTGTACTAGGGAAGCCCTAGGAAACTAAAACCTCTGCCAAAGGGAAGAAATCACCCACAGGTTGTACACAATCATATGGTCACTCTGCGACTTAGAAAGAAACAACTTTGGGGGGGTGCCTGTGCACATGGATCAGGGCGAGGAGAGGTGTTAGGAGTCCATCCAGAAACTGCTGGAAGAGCTTTGCTAAAACATGTCAGAATTAAGGCAGTGGCAGTTAGACTGGAACAGGACAGATTCATAAATTATTGGTAAGTGAATTGTCCAGAAAGCAGGTACAGGTTATCAGAGAACTGAAACCAGAAGAGGCCACGGGATGAAACTCCACTATAATAAGGGACTTGAATTTCATGGCAAAGTGGAGAAAATGTCTGATTTGCACTTAGTCCTGAAACATTAAAAGAAAAATTAGGCTATCAAGCTACCTTAAATATTTTGAACATAATTGCAGTTGTCATGGTAGCTGTATACATTAATAGTTCTTAGAATAAACAGAGAATAAACTATATGTTCTTTTGGCTTTTGGCTTTTTTTTTGTGAAAATTACATGATGACACATAATAGCTATCTTTGCTTTCACAGCAAGAGTGTAACAGATTAAAAAATAAAGTAAAATGGAGAGTTTCATCCATGCTCTCTGGGCCTCTTTGCATCTTGCGATATGTGAATCATTCTCCTTTGACCTGTCTTTTATGTTGTCACTGTTTCCATTTTCTGTTCTACTTGTTACTTGGCTAGAAGCAGAGGACAGAACTCTGGGAAAGACTAGCTTCATGTCATTCTAGAATAAGATTTGAATCCAAACATAAAATATACCCCAATGTATTGGGTTGTATTTTCTACTATTTATGTTTCTTTATTAATAACCATGAGAATTTCATGCTTAGCCAAACTGTAGTCACCATTTAAAGTATGTGCAAATTCCAAATCATTTCTTTTGTAGTCATCTTTCCAAAAAAAGAGCTCTCATTAGTGCGGACAAAAGGGATGGCTAGTGGAGGGGCTGGAAATCAGGAGACCGTCTCTGCTGCATGGTGTATGGGCTCCTACGGCTTCCATTCTTCCATCTAGAACAGGTGGAGTTTGCACTGAATGATATCTAATGAGAATTATATTGCCTCATTAGATGGGCAATGTAATTACTAAGAGGCAGAAGAGAGAGTCTGGCAAAGAGAGAAGGGAGGTGACTGGGAATAGACTCAATTTTTGGCAATGAATTTTTCGCACAGAAGAGTGTTCAAGACCATAAATGTAAAGGATAAACAAAGAAAGGACTGAGGGCTGGAGTTGGAAAGGTCTCGTGTGAGAAACCAATGATGTTGAGTTATCCTCCTGGGTACCTAGCACTACCCAGGGACCGAGGACTGTGGGGAAAACCCACTATCCTTCTGATAAAATTACCCAGGATCTTACAAGGACTTAGAAAAGGAAGCTGATTAACCCTTAAGTCAACTTTTTAGACCAAGGAGACCAAAAAAGAAACCACCCACACTTATTCTTCAGGGTTTGTAGGCTCCACCCCACAATCTGAGGCCCAAGTCAAATCGATGAGAAAGGTAGTGACACATCAGCTGAGCTCCAGGTATCAAACAAGAGCTCACTCAGTCATTCAACAAATATGGATTAAGCACCTACTGGATATCAATGTATCTCTGCCCAGCTTCTGTGCTCTCTGATGGTACGTTAGGGCAGAAGTGCCTTTGAGGAGACAGAAGGAGACAGAACACAGCTGTGGCCTGCCAGCAGTAGGCCAGTTCACATCCATTCATGTCTGATACAGACAAAAGTCAGGCTAATGAGCATTCCCCATCACCAAGGCTGCACATGCAGACAGCTGCAAGAATCCAGCCAGAGCATAACCTGAACAATGGGGGGTGAGCACTCAGGGAGGCTCAGCTGACCTACCTGCAGTGGCCTGCAGAGCCTTCCACACAGGTGGGTTTCTACACAGGTGGGGGTGTCACCACCCCAACACAGCACAGCCATACCTGGGGGGGCAGCCATACCTGGGGGGGCAGGGTTCCGTGTTACAGGCCCGGCTCATTGCTGGAGGGCGGTGGACCATGTCACATAAGCTGTTGTTGACCGTCTGCTGGGTCTGGATATGTAAGCACACTGCTATGGCTTCCTGACGGCCTGGAGGTTGGGAAGAGAAAAAAAGGCAAATGACATAGAATAACTTACTGTGACACAAAGCAAAATAGGGTCTTGGGTATCCTTGGTATTCTGAGGCCACTGCCTTTTTGATGATCATGTGGCTGCAGGCTGCATCTAAGACCACTTTGCACTGTCTGAAGTCTCCTGGTCTTTGCTATTCCCTCATTTGCCTTTAAATGTAGTCCTTCTGTTCTCTCCATCCCAAATGTATTTACCTTGAAATGTTCAGGAACACTCAGACTTCCCAGCCTCTGTACTCCAAATATACTCAAAGCTAAGAATTCTCCCCAAAGGAACCACCAAGGTGTTCCTTGCAAACACATACAATCATTTCCCAAAGAGGAATTTTCACATCATCTGCTAAGGAGTAACATATTTTCTGTGTCACTGCACATGTGCTAAATTTTCATTATGATTTGAGTTCCTGCTCACCATTATTGTAATTAGTAGTAATATTTCTATTGCTAGCAAAACAATAGTAATACCTCCCTGTCTAAAGTGCTTTCAAATATATTATTTGAAATAATCTGTGAGATCAAAAGAATGGTATCACGATCTCCATTTTATGAATTTAATAATAAGGAAACTGAGCTTTAGAGAGAACTTAAGACAGCAAATAAGTGCTAGATTCAAAACTAAAAAGTACATTTCCTGTCTCCTCATTCAGTGGTCCTTCTTTTGTACTTTAAGGATTCCAAAATGCTGTACAGTCAAACTACTTTCAAAAGCAGTGTCTGCTCCTTGTGCAAATACGAACTTTCAGGCATATTTTTCCACTGAGGCCAGATAGATCTGTCTGACCCCCAAACCCATGCTTTCAGCCACTACTCTTTGTCTGTTGAGACAAAAAAGAATATTGGAAAACCAGAATTGAACAAGATATAAATCAAACTTTTGATTTAAAAGCTCACATAAAAATCTGTAATAGCAACTAACTATGCTATTTGAAACATGCAAATGTATTCATTTCATGCAAGAATGTGCATTCTATTATGTTACAAGGTTGTGGGTTTTTTTTTTTTTTCCAAATGCCATGATTCAATTCAACCATTTTATAGTATTTTACAGGATGCAGTATTGGCCAAAATACTTATGTATTTGTGATGTTCAGTTCTTTCCAATAAATTTTCTCTTTCTGTCTTTAGGAATAATTTCATGTCCCTGGCCATGGCAAGATGCAGTCTTAAATCTGCATGTATCTTCTATGAACTTTTAAAGTAAACATTGGCTGACCTGAGATAGAAGAAGACATTGCTATAACCCAATTCTGGTCTTTATTTGCAAATATCAAAATTTCCTTAGTTACATTATGGTGGTTTAAGTGTTTATCTTCTAGTAGGTTTCATTTTTTTTATATCTGAGAAAAAAATCCATTTATCTTTCTAATATATCTTAATTTGTAATAAAAATTCTTTAGAAAATATATTCAGAGACTATTTTGGAATGTTTTCTGAGTGGGTGGCCCCTAAAGCCCCATTGTAACCACTTTGGATAGAATTTTACAATACTCGCAACTTACTTAAACCCAGCTTATTGAAAAGAATTTATAAGTTTATAGATAATTTAAGACACTTATTGAGATAGAATATATTTTCCAAAGAAGGCCCCAAAGGATCTCCCATCCCACATGCTGGACCTACACTGTGATTTTGACACTTCTCAATTTAAGAGAGTTGATTAAACATTATCTTCAAAAATGACAGTTAGAAAATGGAAAAATCCAAAAGTAAGTTTATACTTCATCCTATACTTAATAAAATTTAGGCAATAATTGCAACCATGCACCAGGAACATATAAAATAAATCAAATGTTGAAATTTTGGCATCATTTTTCTAACAAATTGCTTCTGTAGCCTGAAGCAATAACTTTTACTTTACATTTGCAGTGTTGTCATAAAAGGGTCTTTTTTTTTTTAGTAGAAATGCTGTATATATATTCAAATCTTTATTTCAAATGAAGAAATAAATTAACAATTCAAGAGTAAAAACATAGACTCTAAGAGGAGAGGTAGAGCCAGTAGATGAGCTAATGGGTCCTTTTTGTTGGTTTAGATTAGCCTGGGTTGGGTTTCTATGATTTGTAAACAAGAGTCTTGACTAATTCAGCACGTCAAATAACCACACACAGATACACAGTGTAAGAAATACCCAGAAACATGCAGAAAACTATAGTCAAAGCCTTTAATGTGCCATCCAGTACTTAAGAAGTCACACTGTGAAATAAATATGGAAAAAATAAATTAAATAAGAAAATTATGTTGATGTAATAATCAAATTGCCTTGGAGCCTAGAAATAGATATAAAATGGTCTTTTTAAGCATCCATGGGACACTGACAAAAAGCAATTCCCTTATGGGTTAGAAAGAAAACAGCAGTAAATTCTAAGTCATAAATTAGACAGGTAACATTCTCTGGGCATAATATAAATTCTCTGGCTAAATATAATGAATAATAAACAAAGACCCCCCCATTAGAATTTTTAAAAAGTCTTAGGCTCAAGAGTAAATAGATTATAGACCACTGTGCTGAGAAAAAGGAGAAGGAGGCGCACAGCTGGCACGCCTGCGACGGGGGAGAGGGAGGCGCACAGCTGGCACACCTGAGATGAGATGAGCACCTCTAAAAACAAAAGTTAATACCCTGTGAAATGCATGATTTTTTTTCTAAACATATCTAAATTATGAAATTTACTTAAATGTTAAGAACTTGGATTGAATTTAAAAATAAGTGGCAGAGTATTAGAAAATGATGTTAAAGATAGAGCCTGATGCTGTCCTCAATCCAGTCCCCAGAAAGGAAAAGAAAAAAGGACTGGATTCGATTTTGACTAAAGTACATTACTTAAACATTAATTTTTACTTCAACTTGTTAATATGTTGTTTAGGATACAGGATACTGCATCCTCATTTATAAGTGAATTATGTTTATAATTTCCCCTTTATAATAATATATTTTTTTCGATTTTAATTTCAGATGTATCCAGATTAAGTAGAATGATTTTGAAGTATTTCTTCTTTTTCTATTGTCTATAAGATTTGGCATCATCTGTTATTTGAAATTATCTTTTATGTTTATTTATAAATATTAGTAGTCTATTCTTTGATATTTTGGAAAAAAAAATAAGAAGTTAATTGATGACTCTATACTGAACCTCAGAGTCCAAACATTCTATAATAGACATACTCTCATTTGACAATGTGAATGTTACTTTCTTTGCATTACTATTATTATCATTGCTTACTCCTCCATTGCAGCAATCGTCTGATTTCTTTTCTGAATGTATTTGTCTTCTTTTGTTCCTTGTGAGGTTTTTATTTCTGGTCCTGATCTTAAACATTGTTATTGTTGTTAAATTTTAAGCCTTTTTAATTTTGTGAAGGCAAAACGTAGAAGCCTAATGAACACACATATATGTAAAAAAAAAAAAAAAGAAGAAGAAGAAAGAAAAAAGGACTGGATCTAGACAGCTGTGGGTATCAGTTCTTTCAAACTTTTTGAACAAATAAGTTCTACGATATAACTATTTAAGATTATGTAAAGGTATGGAAAACTCCAATTCTTCTTACAAAACTACTATAATCTGAAACTTAATTCTATGAAAGGAGTAAACAGGCCCACTTCATATAGTTCTGTGTTGTATAGTACTGGATTATATATCACAGTGCTTTAGTTTCAGATGTGCACATACCTACAGATGCATGCCTAGGACTGTGAGGAAAGCACAGCCATGTTTCCCCTCTGCTCATTAGGTGGTATGATAAGAGGGTACTACTACACACTCCTAGGTAGTGAAAAAGAGGAGATGCAGAACATGTCATGGATGCAAACAGCAGCATCTTGTTTGGGGTAACACAGTTTTACAGCACTCCAAAAGGTGCGTCCTTTTTAGGAGCCAGTTGAGGAGACAGCTGGTAAAGAGTAAGGACTGTTGAAAGCCACTTGGCCTTATGGAGGCGTCACGAGCGTCACCAGAGCCTGAAAGGAAGTGGCCAATTATATCAAGAGTAGTTGGAAGAAACTGCAGCTCAAGGCCTGCCAAGATGTGAAGGGATTCAGAGAAAACAAAATAGTAATTGCTAATGTACCATGTCAGGAACACATCTCCATAGGGAGAATGTGAAAATTAGCCCCCAGCGGACAAATTCCATTTTCACTCCCATTCTGCTGTTTTCAGAAAAGTGTTCTTGCACTCCATGTTGCAAAAGAGAGTGTGCCTATGTGCCTCAGTATCAGTCATGTGTGCATGTGTGTGTATGCACAGAGGGAGCCAGAGAATGTATGCACATCTTAACTGTATTAAATTGGTAATACTCAAGTCATGTTTGACTTCTGCAATTATAAGAGGTGCTCAATGTGACTTGTATTCATCTTTTGTATATATTGAGTATTACAATTTTAATATAGTTTTTTCCTTTCTTAAAATGTGTGTACACAGTCTGGGAGCAGTGGCTCACATCAGTAATCCTAGTACTCTGGGAGGCCAAGACAGGTGAATTGACTGAGCTCACAGGTTTGAGACCAGCCTGAGCCAGAGCAAGACCCTTTCTCTAAAAATAGACAGGCTTTGTGGTGGGTACCTATAGTCCCAGCTACTTGGGAGGCTGAGGCAAGAGAATCGCTTGAGTCCAAGGGTTTGAGGTTGCTGTGAGCTATGACACAACAGCACTTAATGGAAGGTGACAAAGTGAGATTCTATCTTAAAAAAAAAAGTGTATACATTTTTTGGCACATTGTGTGTGTATATATATATCACAAATTAAATAGTAGCATATTATCATTGGCAGTAAAATAAAACAATACTACATCATGATCTCAAACATGTGTCCACTCACCCACTCACTCTCAGCGAATATTCACACACACAGAAACATAGAAACAATCAGGCAGGAACTTTGTACACACTCATGTAAACTCAACTACTCCCACACCCACACTAGCCCTTTCCCCTGCTTTTCATAGTTAGGACTCCCCACACCCCCGAAAATTTACGACTGATTTCCACAATGGTTCTTTAAGCTTCATCCCTTCCATCTTCTTAGAAAAGCTAGTGACTACTTTGCCTTTCATTTTCATTCTGGAGCTTTCTCGCTGCCTTTTTTTTTTTTTTTTTTTATTAAATCATAGCTGTGTACATTGATATGATCATGGGGCATCATATACTAGCTTCATAAAACATTTGACACATTTTCATCCCAATATTCAACATAGCCTTCCTGGCATTTTCCCAGTCACTGTGGCATGACATTTACATTTCTTGTGGT